>JAMKCH010075844.1:0-98228 GCA_023653785.1 Ophioderma brevispina
GAGATAGCTGACACCATTGATCATCGTAATATACAATAATCTGTTATTTACGACTTTTGACTCGAGAGTGATATCTTTGTCAATTTTATATATTTTTTTAAAATCTTCCATTTTATTTTTATTATTATATTTTTTCATTTTTTTTATTTTTTTTAAATAATTGCAGCTGAATTACGAAATTCTTTTGGTACTTGATGAATCCATTTATGATGTAATATTCCCTGAAATGTTACATTCGATCTACAGCAAGGGCATGTTGGTTTTTCATTTAGCCAACGAAATAAACACTTAGCATGAAACAGATGATCACACTCTGTCTTTACAATCATTGCAAGGTGGTTGATTTTTGTTAGACATATTGAACATGTTGTTTCAGCAGCACCTCTAAATTTCCTCACAGCTAAATCTTTCATTGAATATTTTGGGTATTCTTTGATACGTCTCTCTAGCAAAACAAGACTCTGAATTGGTCTTGTTTCTTTTTCATCATGCATTATGTGACCAAGTTTTTCACCAAATTCTAACAATCTATCTTTACCATATTTTTCTTCCATTTCCTCTCTGTATTCCATTTTTAGAGTAACAACAAAATCTCTCAATGGTATCCACTTGCATTGCTTTTCCATTTCCAAACTACCGTCTGGTTTCATCCTGAATATAGCTCCGTCAACATTTAAAATGCAAAAAATATTGTTCTCATAAAACCAAGAATCAAAGTTTGGAAGAATGTAGTTCTCTTCGAGAAACGATACAAGCTCAGCTTTTCTCAAGCGAGAATATCCTCGGAGACCTGCGTTTTTTGCTAGCATTCGCAATTCTTTTTTCATTTTTTAAACAAATTTTTTGCGATTTCTGTTTTGAGCAAATTACACACGTGCACGTGTGTAATGAGGTGGTAGAGCATAGTTTGCACAGAAAATTGCTTGGAGTGGGTGTGTGAGCAAATTACATAGGTACACGTGTGTAATGAGGTGGTAGAGCATTTTTGCACAGAAAATTGCCTGGAGTGGGTGTGGTTGGAGGTGTGTGAGGAAAAGTACAGCGATTTACCTTGGTCGATGTGGGTGAGGAGGGGGTGCACAGGAGTTTGCCTATATTTCGATTTTGGCCCAGAATGCCCCATATATATCTACTGCCTGACTAGATACTCCAAGCCCAAACCAACTCATTATTACACCTATGACAGAACTCCCAATTGGTAATAATCTTCCACCAATGGAATGGGTTAACTTGAACCGGATTCGAACAGGAGTCGGTCGTTTCAACAAGTTGGGGGCTCTGGACACATCTCTGGACTGTCTCCTCCCAGCGCCAAGACCTTTCCTGAAGCAGTTTGTTAGATCTGAAGCCTTGGATGTAGCTTCTTCCCCGGGTTCAGAATTCAAGAAATCATTGTAAAGAGCATCACATTCCTCAATGTCTTTCTTACTATCTTAATAAACAATTTACATGTAAATTGTAAAGAATTGCTATGTAAGAATCGTCCAGGTTGGAGGAGGTTGGTTTGGAGGTTGGGCACTACTGAATCCACCAGATTCTTAAACTGGCCCCAGTCTTGCGAAAGTTACACCTTTTCACTGGTTTTGTTGGTGCAGACTTAGCGAGGCTCTCCTGAACGACCAGTGATGGTCTATGTTAAGACTTCGGAAAGCGCTCAAGAACAGTACGGTAAACAGAAGTGGATTCCACATTTACAAATGCAAGGTCGGGATTTGAGGTTGTGTTCCACCTTCCAGAGTAGAAACTGTCTGGTTGCTTGAGGTTGTGCAAAAGGTTTCGCCGAATTTGGAGCTGTGCAGCTGTGGTGGGTCGTTTTTGAATTGTATTGACGTAGAAAGAATGATAGAAACCAACCTGTAGTTTACAAATACTACCCCTCTTCCCTTATTTAAGAGCTGTAGCTTGCTGAATACGAATGGTGATACGAGTGTGTTAACCCATATGGTGTCATGCAGAAATATGTAAAGGAATGGAGCATGTTACACGCGTACACGGTACATATAAGCGAAGCTTGTGTGGGTGTTCTCCTAAAATTAGCGTGTGGTATCCAGCAGATATACAGCCTTAAAATAGTCGGTGGAGCACAAGAAGTATTTCTATATGTCACACATGAGAATCGTCAGTATAGAATGCATCTAACATAGAGCAAAATTAAAATCCAAATGGTGATGTTGTCTTGACCGTTACTGTGTCGCTTTGTTTACGTGGTTTGAAACATTGACCTAACTGTTACCACGATGGAGTCAGATTTCACTGATCGTGGTAGAGACAACAGGTGTCGGTCATACAGCATTTGACCTGGCTGTGGAGTTCACTGATGAATTCATATGAACTTCGAAAATAAATGATTATTGATGATGTACATGAAATAAAACATGATATGATAATTGATAGTGGATCCCATTTAGTAGATACGATAAGGTGATCGAGTATGAATGAGATGAAGCATATACTTTTATCATTATTAGCCTACTGCGATCATATTATTACTATTATTGTTATTAATACTATAATTGTTATTATTATTATTCTTATTATTATTATTATTTTATGCTGAAATAAAAACACACCATACACATCAGAAATGGCATTTTCCATCGTTCGGTTACATTGAACCGTTATGGGAACGTCGCGGGTTTTCGATCGTCTCGTCAGTTGGTTGGTAGTTTGGTTTCTAGATTAACGTTCTGGGAACGTCGTAGTTCGTCTTAATGAGATCATATTTTTGGTGATTATTAAAGGTATTAAATACGTTCCCAACAAACGGAAATTTGAATAACTAATTTGTATTAACGAAATGAGCATCACTGTTTCTACACGTTTCTCAAAGACGGAACCACAGTGAAACCTAAAATGGAAAGTGTCAGAAACGTTTTCGTAACGTTTTCGTGTTAGCTGGGGATAGCGCTCTCCATGATGCGCTACAGAGTATGTCACACATTTTCAGCGTTGGAAACTGTCCAGTTGCGTGGTTTCTCGTGAAGGAATCGCATTGCTTGTGCATTTGTGTATGATTTAATGCTGTTGATCTTTGCTCTAGTGATCTTTCCACGTTCAGTTGAGAGCACTAAGATGCCATCTGACTTGACAACCGACGATGTCTGCCCTGAATTGGCACGTTTACAGACGGACATCAGGCCTTTGTCCGGCAGGATGAAATATACTTAGGTAGAAAGAGACCACGGCATTTAAAAAGACAGCGAGTGTAAAAAGACAACAGGGTGTAGCGTAGCCTCGGGTTGATTATCATTCGCCTTATCAAGATCAGTTTTCCGGGGATCTCCACGAGGAGGTTGATAAATCTTGAACCAATGTCAACTTACTCGGGGCCAGACAGAACTAATACCTAACCCTACCCCACCCCCCCATCACATACACATTTGACACAAAATTACATCACAATGTCAACAATTAATATCCCTAGTGAGTCGCTTCAAATGTACATTGTTTTTTGTTCCGCTGCAAGTACTAGCGCGCGATTTTGAGTTGGCAGTGTCACACTATTTGCTTTCATTCTTGATGTTGGCCTCCCAAGTATGTCACATCATGGCGTTCATAAAATGTTTGGATGAGAGTCCGTAAGCTAAATTTAGCATACCAATCCTAATGAACTGGGTTTATGGCTACGATAAATAATAGCAAAACCAAAATTTGGCTACAATAATACATTTCGTGGTAAGTGGCAGTGTGTGTGATGGTGACGCTGGTGGTGTATTTATTCAACGGTGATGGGTGACAAACCAAGAATCGAGAAACGTAAGTTATATGACCATACTATGTTAAAAACCTAATTTTATGCAATAAAAATGTATGTTTTGTCTTCGTCTTTTGTCTTTTGTCACCGGGGGGGGGGGGGGCGTGGTTACCACCCCTAGAGAATTCGTTATAAAGCACGTAATGCTTATTATTTTGATACCAATGGATAGCTATGGTCCTCCTCTTTCCATTGATACCACAATAAGTACCAACATGCCTAGCATGGCGTCACGATGACGTCATCAAGTCAGCGATTCGGCGAAATTGACATTGGCGAAAATCCATTTTTTGCGCTTAAAAAATTAGGAATATCGGATTTTCATGCAGTTTTCAGCTCTAAATGATGGCAAATGACTAGTTTTACATAAACATAGAGTTTCAAAGCCATAATGTGCGTAATATTTTCAAAAATGCACCATAAAATACCCTTGGGTGGCAACCACCCCCTTAGCATTCGACTTTGACGGCATACCCTAACCCCGGTGAAGGTGCTACCCTCACATTTGTTTCGCTAAAATTACCAGAAAGGATGAGAGAATGATTACCTAGAAGCTTTTCACGCGAGCCTTTTGCATTTTAGCGAACCGGAGCCAAATTCACTCCCCCACCTCTTGGTAAGACGAGGGTTAACTCGGTTAACTCGGTTGAGCTAAAACTTTTAGTATAAAAAGTTAAGGAAAAGGTACGTCAGCAATATGCTAAAATCTGAAATCCATATATTGAACATTGTTGAATGAACTTGGATACAACTGAAAGACAATGAACTATATCAGTGACATTGTCACGTGGACTTGTACCTATTTTACAGGAATTATTCACTAATTTGTTGTTGTGACAGGAGTTATAACTGAGAGAAAGCCCGCCATTGTATCTAGCACACACGATAGAAATGTAAATGAAAAATGGAATACTACCTCTCGTTAGATTGCGTTTGCAATAGTTCGACTGTACAACAATTTTGAAATATGTAAATGATTCACGTGAAATATCGGTTAGAATTGGGGCTTCTATGGGGTACTTGAAGTGATGAAAGTATGGATTGGGATTATTTTGAGGATTGGGGGTATGAAGAGTGAGATTGAATGTTTGTGAATTACCGAGTTGCAGATTAACCCTAAGAGGCGACGGTAGGTGACCGAGCGGTCTAAGGCCGCTGAACCGTTGGCCAGAGTATAAGATCGACCGAAGCAGCCCTGTTCGAGTCCCGCGAGAGTCAGGGTTTCTTGGTCATACTCCAATCGTTCCTACAGATCAGAAATTGCGCCAGCCAGTGTGATTATGGAATTCTCCTCGCTCACTCATTGCGGGTAAAAATGTGCAGGTTGTATGAAGGGTGTCCGGCGCCTAATGGGTCGGAGAGTCAAGTAAAGCGGTGGTTCGTGTATCAGGGGAGTAATTCCTGAACACGAAAAAAGCCTAAAAAGGTTGCAGCCTTATCGAAAAGAGTAGGGGGCCATCCCGGGTCTGTTACCTGCACACATTACTCTAGGACCAGGGTCCATTACTCTAGGTACCGGGTCCCTTCTAACCCGACGGGCCAAGTGAAGGGTAGGCCGAAATCCAGCATGGAAACATGTGAGGCTTTCGTCCAACAGTGGACAGACAAAAAAGGACCTGATGATGCTATTAAACCCTAGGATATCAGCCAATAATGCAATTTGAACATACATTTGTTTTTCTGTTGTCTTATGTATGGCTCAAGTTCATCATCACCCAGTATCCGAGATCGGACTTACCTTTCTTATAACTTTGGCTTTAACCAGCATTTGGTTGACGTAGGCCTCTCAATTTTCTGCAATTTGACCCAATCAAAACATATATACACATACATACGCGGCATGCACCACAGCCATGCATACATGCAAAACATACTCACACACACACCACCAACAACACCGCCAATTAACCACCCCCTCCCAACACAAACACACACACACACACACACACACACACACACACACACACACCTAACTTTTCTCTACCACTTCCCCATCCATCCTTGGTTTCTTCCAACTGGTTTATGTGCATGAGATTATGACAACAGACGCCTTTTTACTTGTTCTAATCACCAAGTTCAAAGTTATATGGTATAAATATGAGTATAAAACATAACAACACTTGCGAATATATGACAGGAAAGAGGAAAGTAGTTTAGTTACTTACCTGGGTACATAGATACTTATCTAACTGTCGATGTGTTTTATTCCGTAAAGCGATACCTTTGAAAGGAGCATCATCACGCTACACTTTCTTAGTTCTCCTGGTTGATGGGAGCGGCCAATTTTGCCAACAACTTATAAAGCAGGTGTGTGATGGAATGTTAGAATTTTAGCGGATTTAATATAGTGTGTCTCACAAAATGTCACTGTATTCTAAAATGTTTTTAAAAAGCGGATGCATTTCAACCGAAACGCTATTCAAACATTTAATGCTCGAGTAGAGCATTCATATTAGAGTCATCAATTGCCACATTGTATACAATCACTTGAAATTACCCGAGTAGAATCAATTGAGCCCTTCAATGCGTACCTTGGAATTATATTATTTTCTATCTGGCCAGCTGAACAGTTAATGTGGGACAGGTGGGACTTCAATGGCTCATGCGGGGGAAATCTAGGAGACCTACTCGTAATGTATTGAGGTTTAATCTGTGCAAAGTAGTTTATTTCCAAGGGGGTGTGAAAACGCATTCAAAAACCAGTCGTCAGTGCTGGGCGCTGAATTTTGAATATTGCACGGATAATTATCCGTTTGGGGCTTGTATACACACATAATGTTAAATCGATACAACAATCCGGCCAAATATCCGTTGTGGATGTTGGGTGCTATTGGGGTGTTAAATTTTGTCCTACCCATGGCCACACAACGATTGAAATGACACATCAGTCGATCTGATTGATAATAAACCGCCTCAATGAATTTTCACCTAAGCGCGCAGCGCATTAGAGAAAAAAGGAGTATCTGAGCACACTGATCCAGGTACACTATTATTACACATGCCCCTCAAACACATACATAATTTTATCAATACCGATAGTGTAATGCAAAAGCGGCAACAACAGTATGTGGAGAAGCGGAGGCAGCCAGGGCTTTCTAGTGTTGGTACTCTAGGTTTTCTTTGTGGTCGGCAAAACATGAGAGACGGTGAATTTCTAAAGATTACGTAACGTTTTGCCTCTCTATCTATAATAGCACCTCTTTGGTTATTTCTTTATTGGAATAAAATCACGGCAGATGCCCATAGCAAAAGAAAAAGTATCGGCATAGTTCCCGGAACTATAGGGATAGATTCCGGTACTATATTTGCTGCTTATCTGAAGGTACCTAAAAGTATCCACTAGAGGGTACTTATCGGATATATTCGTTAGCTCCCCACTAGGGATACAGTCAGATATAGGTTCTGGTGGTAGCCCAAGTACAACGCTGGTATGTTCCCATGTTGAATCTGCTAGTATCTGAAAGGTACCCACTTGCGGATACGTTTCAGATACCTAGTATCTGGAGGTATCCGTAGTGGGGTAACTTTCAAAAGATATTACATCTGCAAGAGTAACACAATCACATGCAAGCATATAACATGATCCACAGTCGATATTACTAGTCAGATACTAGGTATCTGAGAGTATCCAGATGAGGCCTTGAACAAGGAATATGATGGTCATATCTTTAATTCCTGTAACTTTGGATATACCAAGTTCAAATGTAAACCGAATTCAGAGCTAGTACAAGTTTTGAACTGCCAATTCACCAGTGTTTGCTGCAGTTCAGTGTGAATACACATTCATGTAGTGATTGCCCACTGCTGTTATCTTCTACATTCCCTGGATTGCTAATGTCTACATGGATTCTGATAGATGAGGGGACATATGCTAGCTGCTATTACCGGGTGAGTAAAAAAAAACTGACCCTAATTTTGTCCGCGTTTGAATTTGTAAATAATATATATCTAGCAAATGTGATATCATTGGAAAGCTTATTTCATTATCTTTAAGTTGCTGCAAAGATAATTCCAATCGGATAAGTATAGGCCGAGCTTCTTTTGAATCAAGTAGAGCTTTTACCCCTATCCACGGATTCCCTTTGAATGCCCGGCGGTAACTAAGCAATGACTCCCCAAAATGATGATGATAAGGGTTTTCTGTCTAGTTGAATCAAATAAGGTGTATCTTAAAGGTGTAAAAAACCAGTGAAAAGGGTACATTTTATAAGAAACCTTTTCAAGCGTGCTGGTCATATTTTGGTCTGCAAAATGTAGTCAATACTTAAAAAAACCCTCAAAAGGTTGTCACCGAGTATCTTCCTTCGTATGGTACGATTCATTCAACTCCTTCATAAACTGATACATGTATCAGGTTAGTATTTCAAAATGAGATTTATGAGGATGAGGACCGTTCGCGTAGAACGTAGAAATGTTAAGAGGCATGATGGTAAATTTGTGACCGAGACCGAAGTTGTGTGGGTAAATAGCGACATTTATTCTGTGTCAATAAATAGGCCACCGATCGTCTTCTGAAACTGATTTGCTTCGCATTTTTGATACCAATATGTTAGACTATGTTACCTCAAATTAAACATGGCGGATACAATCAGGGTCAAGTTTTTTTGTTTACTCACCCTGATCTGTGATGGGAGCGCTGTATATCTGCATGGATGCTTATCATTCAATGGACAGGTTAGTTGTGCAACAAAAGAAACCCATACAATTGATCAGCTAAATCTTCCTGCATTGCCCCATAAACAGTGCAGGCCAGATGAATTATACTAGCTTTTGGGGATATAGGGTTAAATTACCATTGGTTGATCAAATGGATGCATGCATGATTATGAGTTATTGCTAATAACTCTTTGCAGTGGCTAATTGTTGAAGCAAGGCAAGTAGGCCCCTACCTTATTTGTTTGAACGTTTTGAATCACTGTTGGTTAAGCTACATGCACTATTTATTTCATGGATAGTGTCATTGTGAAGTATTGAACTTAAATGTATTAAACTGCAACTACTATATCCTCTTTAGAGGTGCTACTACAAAAAGAAGGAAATGCAACTGAAAGAACACAATGGCCGCCATGCTGGTCGTTATTGAAGCCAAAGAGCCTGGAAGAAGGTGCATCGGGGATAAGTACCCGATGATAGTAGCGGGAAGTATCGATATTATTACCTTATTAAAATATTAATGAGATAATAGGCATAAGTCTTCATTTCATTGGTTAATGCGCCGGGACAAAGGGGATGATAAATTGAGCTACTTTCCCTACATCATCGACCAGAGGCAAAGGTTAGCCATGTTAGCGTTAAGTCCACGCATTTGGTTATTACGGTTCTCCAGAAAGAGGAACTTGCTCCGCTTGTTAACAACAAACAACAAAAATGGCGCTCCAGTAGTAGGTCAGCGGTATTTGACAGACGACGAAATTGCTGCGGTTAATACACAAAATAAAGTGCACAAAACACGCGATTTGTCGTCCGGAAGGCTGTGTGATTAGTTTTTCAGACTGTGTCGGAAAAAAGGAAGTTCTCTTGCGGAAGTTGAAGTGCTAAATTGTGCCGACTTGACGAGTTGTGGGGGACGGAGGTATGATGTAGGCAGGTCGTAAACGGGAGATGGGCGATTTTAAAAGCCAAGTTACAGGTCAACAATGTCAACAATATGGTTAAAATTCTTAGCCCAGTATCTCATAAACATTAATATGTAAAAAACAAATACTACATGCTATGTCGGGAAAAAGTGCAATATTTCCTCGGTACTGGCTACAGGCCTACACCCTGCACCCGTCGGTTCGGGGTTGGTAGGGCCTGTAGACCAGTACTCGGGGAAGAAAAGGAAAAAATTAGATGCACTATTCCCTCCACCATGTAGTATTTGTATATTATAATCCCTAATGTATATATTCAAGTTCATTGATTGGTTAAATGTGCGTCACATGACCACAAAAATAGTTTCCCAATTTTAGAAGTAAGCGAAAAAGAAAGAGTCGAAAGAGAGATCAACAGGAGAAATAGACGCCTATTTCCAGGGAAATAGGCGCCTATTTCCCTCTAGCCTCGATCCCCGGTTATCAGTTCCTTACCATATCGGTTCTTCGCTGTGGTCAATACGACTCGCTACGATGTTGCGTTATGAATGGAGCAGGGCTCTGGACGTGCCGTTTGCTGTCCGATCACGGGTTCTCTTCCCATTTCATAGACCCGGGATAGTCTCGGAGCCTCCATGTCCACAGAGCCATCTCAAATTCAATAGCAATCTGGCAATGAGCGTTCCACTTGTAGCAAGAAAAGGCGGGCTGAGAATTTACCAGCCACCGCTTCTCGCCAGCAACGCCTTTTCAGAGAACGTGATTCACGCTAATCGAATGTCATGAGTATCACATCCAATCAGATCAAAAGATTTTCATTACCAACGTCAAAGCAGCAATAAGGAAAATAGCTACGGCCTCTAGATGAATTACGAGCTAAGCAACAGACGCCCTATTTTAAAATGGCTGCGCCCATCTTGAACGCGCGTTTGGGAAAGGAGCCATTTCCATTTATTGATCTTCCTTGATGATAGTGCACAGACTCTTATTTGTATTTCTCAACGTATGTGTACGTTCGTATTAGTTTAAAATTGCTCTGAAAGGAACTTTGACGCATTGTTGAGGCTATTTCGTCGACACCCGTAGCAACAACATGGATGCGCCCAGTTGCAATAACACCGGTGGGAAACCTTCTGCACGGATAGTGAGAATACAAAAAAAAATAATTACGTATGTTCTGTCAGTGTTCGAGGAGTTGTGTAAATAACACCGGTGATTCCCGCGGTGATTTTTATTTTAATGCTATGGAATGGACAACGCTGATATGTAACGCTGCATCACTGCATGACTGTGCACGGTCACGAAAACAGTTTAGGTGAGCTATGTACATGCTATATGCAGTAAATCCCGGGAGTAAATTCGGTACAGACTTCAGCGTCATTATTTACCGAAAAAGGTGTTGATATCGTAAGTGGGCGGACTTTCCTCTGCCTAAAAGGCAGTCAATGCTCAAGCTCTTGCCTAGCCCTAGGCTAGCCTAGCCTACAGAGTACAGTACGGGCAAGGCCTATTTTTTTGTTAAGTATATTCCTCAGGCCTCATTTTTCCTTTAAGCAATCAATGAACAAAAATTATATTTATGAAGGATATAAAACAAATATTTAATGATCTTATTCGGGATCTTTGTGGAATCTATTGGTCCCCTCGGTGAACTGGAGGGCCAATAGATTCCACAAGATCCCTCACGATCATTCAATATTTGTATACTGTTCCGATACTATCCCAGACCCATGACCATATGGACAAAAAAAATTGCATGTGAAAACTATCCCGATACTATTCCGGATACTCTCCAGATACCTGTCTATATTTTGCTATGGGTGTGCATCGATTCAAAGGCATATTAAACCTATTAAACATGTTAGATACTCAAAAGTAAATTCCTTTGGTTTGACAATCATCATGGGGCAAACTATGGCCGTTAGATTATTGGTAACATGGATGCGCCCATCAGTTCCTGAGTTCCTGATTTTATGTTTGTCTTCTAATTAGCTAATTAATTTATAGTATTAATATCATCAATGTTGAGAATCGTTTCAACTTAAAAAATAGCGTGCTATGTCCCTTTAATACAAAAGCTTATTCTAAGCACACGCTTACCGTTATAACAAATGACACCAGCGTACGAATTGCTGCATTCACATTCTGCCGTTATGGTATAATCGCAACGGAATATTGATTGATCTTCAAGACCACATCTAAAACTGAGATATCTGGAGGAAGATGCATTGGCTAAGTCGTAATTGGATATTTCGATCGCACTTGAAGCAGTCGTGTAGCCAAAATGTCGGCATATCAAACCAGCAGGCGTCAGATCCCATGTCCTCCCATATGTGAGGTACACCGGACAAATTGTTCCGTCTAAGGAAACACGATCGTCGAATTTAACTAAAGCTTTGTCAGTAGCATCACCAATCAGTTTTAACGAGAACATGTTGTCTGTAAAACAAAATCAAATAAGAGTGAGAAAACGTGAAATAAAATCTAATGAGAAGCCCGGTAATTTCACATCGGAATATCATTCGAAACTCTGCAGGACACCAAGAAATGCAAAATGACACTTCTTGGCGTTCTGCACATAGAGAATCAGTACAAACTGCTTGTGCCAAGTCCAAGATTTGGACCAGGTCTAGCACTGTATCGCGCTGTGCTTTACACTACCGTTGCACGCAGAGAATTCATTGTAGGTTGTGAATGTTCAGTGTAAATCGCTCGTAAAAAAACCTTGCTATTTTTCATATTTCTTTCACACTTACGAAGCCCGGAATATAATATTTAGCAATCTACAAAGATCAAGGAATCTAGTCAACCAACATTTATCGCTATATTGGTGGAATTGAGCGCAGGAGATGAGTAGACACAAGATCAAATTGACTCGAAATTGCATGCGTGTGTGAACTGTACGTGGTTCCTATGGGAATTCACCATTGACAAGATTGTTTATGATCTATAGTTTTATCGTTCATTATATCGAAAGAGAAGATCAAGATATACACCGAAATGTTCATGTTGAAGGGCCAGGACTTCCGAAAAGAAGGTACAAAATAATTAAAAATAAATATGAAAAATACAGATTATCGTTGTAAATATGCATAAAGCAGCTATCGATTTCCCCACGGGTATTAATCATAGCTCCCGTGGGACCAGTGAAGAGTGTTTTAATGTTCAAAGACTAGAAACACAAAGCGATCACACTTACCATCGTGTGAGCGGTATACACTAAAATTCTCAAAAAAGGGACTCCAGTAGAGTTATTTCGTTCTTTGATCCAGAAGTCTTTGTGTTTTGCTTAAAATAAGTAACCGTCTTAATGTTCTTTTAGTACTTTGCAAGCTCTACATGGACATATATAGTTTTCTATATTTTAATTATCATGATCTCGGTCATTTTGCTCCTCGAAGACCTAAAAACATGCCAAAACGGTGTGTCCGTAGCACTATGCACGTATTTAACAAGTTTACATTTACCTCAATATTCAAATGTTTTATTCATACCAGTGGGTTTTATTTCTTAAAATGCATCAGTGATATATGATAGTAATCATTCTTCACGATAGCATTTCTTGGTAAACTACAAGAAGCCAATATATGGATTCCGTGAAATCATTGTATATTACGATATCAATGTAGAAACTCAATTCATTTGAAAAAAAATAACTGCAATGATAGAACTTTTTGCATAGCTCTAAGGCAAAATTATGTATACATTGGTAAACCATAACATCAAAAATGCTTGGTTGCAAATTTGGTCGCAATAAGAATTTATATTCCGAAATTTAATGCGTCCGTTTTAAGCATGTATATTACGTTATAGGCAAATCTAAATTAAGCAAGAGTCTAGACTACTCAAAGATATACTTGGTTATAGGCACACATACCCTGACCATGAGTAGTCGAAATAACCTGGATTACATGCAGTCGTTTAAGTATTAGACACTGAAATACATCAAAATGTACATTACGTTATGTATATTACGTTATCCAAAACGAACACGAAAAATACAGGAGTCCTCTATTGACGCCTTATGTCATTTTTACGCTTCCGCCATTACTCCTCAAAGTATTTCTTAGCATTGTTGCGCTAAATAAGGTAAGATAGTTACTTTCTTTAACCGTTTTACTCAAATACTTTTGCGTAATATGCACACTGTAGGATACACATTGTTCTTGTTTTGTGCACCTTGTGGTAATATAATAGGGAAGTATAATGTCTTGTAAGTATTGCAACAGCCGTATGCCATGCAATGCGCACGCGGACTATGTACGCAAGCTATTAGGTGTGCTTATGGGGGTTTTATTTACACATGAGCGCCTCGTGCGTGAGATATAACGTAATATACGCGAAAAAAGATGGGGCGTAATGGCAAGTTTTAGGGCCGATTTAAAACATCTTGTTGATACAATCCTTGTTCACAAGTCTTTAACTGAAAAGGCATGCTTTAAATATTATATAATTTGTGTGAATGATAGAAACCGAGAAGTTTTTAAATCTGACTTTCCGCGACTAATAGATAGGCTAAAGGAAAATAACGGGCCTATAGACTCCAGTGTCGGCTATTTAAAATACCATTGTGGCGAAATTAATAAAATGTTATAATCTGACCATATTGTGCATCATTAAAAAATTGTATTTAATTCTTATTTTTCCCAGCGGTATCGTAAAAAAAGAAACAGAACTTCAAACGGAGACTCAACGAAGTTAAACGCGTCCAGAAATATTATAACAGCTAAATTTGCCAAACCAGAGGCACAGAAAAGAAGGAAATATGTCTGTGATTCTACAAAAAGTCCCGAGCCAAGAAAAGGGAAAGAGAAAATGGCAGCCACTGCTCTGGGGATAATTCGATTTCAAATGAAAATAAAGAAATAACAAATATAACGCGGGGATCGATATATAAGGGCACAGTTCGAGACGCTATACAGAATTAACTCACAGCGGAGTGAAAGCAGTAGATTTGGAAAAGTATTAATTAGAGATAGGCCTATACGATGTGATTTTATAAAAGGACAAAATGATCTAATTGGATACATTTTTGTCACCGTTTGGCAAAAAAAAAAAAAAAACAAAAACTATTATAAGTATTCACTGTGGTTATTTTGACATGATAAAAGTGGATTTACAAAATGCGTTTATTTACTGCATTTCGTGATGTATATTACGTTACCATACCAACCTCTTGAAAATGAATGATATTGGAATAGATTTACGAGTTTAAAAGAGGGTTGAAATATGCTTACCAAAGGCAAATGAATTTAAGCCATCAGAAAACCAGGTTACTATCAGTATTGAAAAAAATATCTTGTCTTGTTTGAAAAATTTTCATAAAATCGATAAAAAACACAAAAATAGACTTAAAGAAAGACTGCCGTTTAAAGTACAGATTTGTCTCATACCAGCAGTTGCTTTCGCCATAAGTATTTCTGATATGTCTCGCACCATTATGTAAGAAATCATGAATTCAAGTATTAAAACTTCTTTTAAAATCAAAATTTATCAGAGATGCATAACGTAATATACAAGGGCCCAAAACAGGGAAAACACAACTTAATTTGAAGGTTTAAATGTAAAAATATACGATGAGTGGTGTTCATAACTTTTGTTGTTCCATGATGTCTAATGTATGATAAAGAATTTTGTGTGTGACTTTGTTTTTTCGATTTTTCAATTGAAATGGAGTCACTTTTTTGAGAATACACCAATCCGGTTTTACACATTCCAACACCTCACTGGCAGCCATAGCTGGGGTGCATCCTGCTTGAATTCACCCAAATGTGCAGATTAAGTGTAGCTTTTGAATTATATTTAATCAATCGTGGTACAGACGTACAAAAGATTTGGGTAGGTTTTGGGTTGGAGGCCCCCAGTAATGGCGGATCAATTCTGACCATCATTTGGCTTTGACATTTTCTATTCGCAAGCATGAATGCACATGCATTTGCATATGAATGCAAATGCGGCGTGGTATGAGATTTTGTAAGTAGGGTGGATCATTGACTGCTGTCTTCTCGCGCTGTGTGGACGTTTTTTTTTTTTTTTTTTTTTTCACTGTGGTTATTTTGACATGATAAAAGTGGATTTACAAAATGCGTTTATTTACTGCATTTCGTGATGTATATTACGTTACCATACCAACCTCTTGAAAATGAATGATATTGGAATAGATTTACGAGTTTAAAAGAGGGTTGAAATATGCTTACCAAAGGCAAATGAATTTAAGCCATCAGAAAACCAGGTTACTATCAGTATTGAAAAAAATATCTTGTCTTGTTTGAAAAATTTTCATAAAATCGATAAAAAACACAAAAATAGACTTAAAGAAAGACTGCCGTTTAAAGTACAGATTTGTCTCATACCAGCAGTTGCTTTCGCCATAAGTATTTCTGATATGTCTCGCACCATTATGTAAGAAATCATGAATTCAAGTATTAAAACTTCTTTTAAAATCAAAATTTATCAGAGATGCATAACGTAATATACAAGGGCCCAAAACAGGGAAAACACAACTTAATTTGAAGGTTTAAATGTAAAAATATACGATGAGTGGTGTTCATAACTTTTGTTGTTCCATGATGTCTAATGTATGATAAAGAATTTTGTGTGTGACTTTGTTTTTTCGATTTTTCAATTGAAATGGAGTCACTTTTTTGAGAATACACCAATCCGGTTTTACACATTCCAACACCTCACTGGCAGCCATAGCTGGGGTGCATCCTGCTTGAATTCACCCAAATGTGCAGATTAAGTGTAGCTTTTGAATTATATTTAATCAATCGTGGTACAGACGTACAAAAGATTGGGTAGGTTTTGGGTTGGAGGCCCCCAGTAATGGCGGATCAATTCTGACCATCATTTGGCTTTGACATTTTCTATTCGCAAGCATGAATGCACATGCATTTGCATATGAATGCAAATGCGGCGTGGTATGAGATTTTGTAAGTAGGGTGGATCATTGACTGCTGTCTTCTCGCGCTGTGTGGACGTTTTTTTTTTTTTTTTTTTTTTCACTGTGGTTATTTTGACATGATAAAAGTGGATTTACAAAATGCGTTTATTTACTGCATTTCGTGATGTATATTACGTTACCATACCAACCTCTTGAAAATGAATGATATTGGAATAGATTTACGAGTTTAAAAGAGGGTTGAAATATGCTTACCAAAGGCAAATGAATTTAAGCCATCAGAAAACCAGGTTACTATCAGTATTGAAAAAAATATCTTGTCTTGTTTGAAAAATTTTCATAAAATCGATAAAAAACACAAAAATAGACTTAAAGAAAGACTGCCGTTTAAAGTACAGATTTGTCTCATACCAGCAGTTGCTTTCGCCATAAGTATTTCTGATATGTCTCGCACCATTATGTAAGAAATCATGAATTCAAGTATTAAAACTTCTTTTAAAATCAAAATTTATCAGAGATGCATAACGTAATATACAAGGGCCCAAAACAGGGAAAACACAACTTAATTTGAAGGTTTAAATGTAAAAATATACGATGAGTGGTGTTCATAACTTTTGTTGTTCCATGATGTCTAATGTATGATAAAGAATTTTGTGTGTGACTTTGTTTTTTCGATTTTTCAATTGAAATGGAGTCACTTTTTTGAGAATACACCAATCCGGTTTTACACATTCCAACACCTCACTGGCAGCCATAGCTGGGGTGCATCCTGCTTGAATTCACCCAAATGTGCAGATTAAGTGTAGCTTTTGAATTATATTTAATCAATCGTGGTACAGACGTACAAAAGATTGGGTAGGTTTTGGGTTGGAGGCCCTCCAGTAATGGCGGATCAATTCTGACCATCATTTGGCTTGTCGGATTTGTCGTACTCGCGTCGCTGGCGACAGGGAAGGGCGGCCAAGAAATTCCAAATTTAGACATCGCCACTGGTTTAACACGTATTTTTTTTTTTTTTTTTTTTATGTTTTACGGAGGTGTAAGAAGTTTGTAAGTTTTGTAAGGAGTGGAAAAGGTATGTGGTAACTTTAAATTGTAATCGCTAACAATTTCATGTTACGTTTTGCACGATGTCCGCAGCCGTCACAGATGAGCGGTGTTCCCCAGATGTTTGGTTCAGTGTTTGATATATGTTTTCCTTTTCAGGTGTGCGCATGCGCGATAGAAAATAATTTATTTTCGTTTGAGCAACGCGAATTAGAAAATAAGTCGGATTTGTCGTACTCGCGTCGCTGGCGACAGGGAAGGGCGGCCAAGAAATTCCAAATTTAGACATCGCCACTGGTTTAACACGTACAAACGAAATCTTTACAAAAATTCTGAAATTTGTATATGTTGTCAAGGAATATTTTCTTATTCTAAACCTGTTGGAGATGATGAATTTACTCCCCTGTCCAAATAAGGACTACTACATGTGATATATACTCAATAAGATAGGCCTTGCCAACCTGAATGTGCATTTAGAAAAAGATATGTTCAATAAAGTAGAAATAAAAGGCAATATGAGCATAAATTGAAGAAAATGTTTTCTAGAGGCTTACTACTTAACAGTTTCCTTAAATCGTTATATGAGTGTATTGAATCAACGGATGCCTAAACATGCTTGACTCAGCTCGCAGTTGGCGGTGTACTTTAAATTAAAATTCCTTTGAAAAGGAAAGGGCGACCAAAGATGAACTATCCATATAAATGGTTTGCAAGCGTAAAGTAATATGATTGTAGACCAGCCTGGGCAATTGAATAGCTACCCTTATTATATTTCTTTTATTGTCAATATAGGTTTCGATTTTTTTGTTTTAAAAACGTTTAAAACCATCAAAAATCAGATCAATCATAATAAACTTTCATAAATCCGAACAGCTTAAGGGGAGTTGTCCTAGGTGAGGGGGCTTTTCATGTATAATTGAATATCCTAAATGAAGATACAAATTATTTAGAGAATTTAGAAAAGTATCATATAATATTGAAAATGTATTTTGTATTTCTGTCAGCATTTAGTGAACATAAACCACCAACCCGTTATCATGATGACCTTCAATTAAAATAATAGGCATTGTGATGTGAACACTACCGACAATTAATCCTCAAATAATTGCAAAAGTTCCATATTAAAGGAAAGTTATATAAATATTTAAATGCATTTTTGTTACACACTTGCTGATACATTTTCATATCATTAGATATTGGCGGCCATTTTGAAAAGCGCCCATATTGAGAGCCAGCATAACCTTATTTTTCTATCAATCACAGATAACTCCAACATCGGAAATAATAACACTGAACATCATACATTTGCTCAGCTATCTGTCAGGAGTAATTCCAAATTATTCCACTTGGCAATTCCATATCCAACATAATAACCTACATCCTAGACTACCTGTAGGTCCCACTTCCAGTAAAGTACCCGGAAGGTCAGGTGGCCTAACTTCGTGAAGAAGTTCACATAGAAATCATTTCTTAAATTTATATTATTGTCATATTAGTACCTACCTAAATTTTAATATACTAAATTGTCTTGGAGTCAAATTTAAATTTATGCAAGTGCTCGATTACCAACTTTAATCCTGAGTTAGCATAATTAATTAGGACTCCTAATATTTAACACATTTTGTGTGATGAAATCTTTGCAAATTAACTAAAATTTGAACCAAAAATAAATTAACCTTTATTGGAAAGACACAATTTTCCGCCCAATAAGTTCCTAATCCAAGAAACCCTGAAATGATTATATTCATACTCCCAACTTTAACACTTCAGTACTTAAATCACACCAATATATAAACCTACAGATAAATATGTCAAATTGAGCCAATCTTAAAAATACGGTGCGTTCCGAACCAAACAAGGTAAAGTACCAAGTCCCATTATAGTTATCAAGTGAAAAAAATATTGCACATCATTGAAAACCTCATAAAAAGAAATAAGTTTTAACTACGTTAAGTACCAAGTCCCAACTAAGTAAAGTACCATGTCCCAAACCCTATGTAAACTACGTATAAGTTATTAACACTTAAGTGACCAAGGGGGGGGGGTTCATATGGACCCCCAGCAATTGTTTTCGCGCAGGCCGCTTTACGCGTGGGATTTTTGCGCCGATTTTTTTTGGTAATTGTCTGACTTTTAAATGCGCTTCTTTTCATACCAAAAAAAAATCGTTAATGAGTTAATTAGTGGGGTCCCATGGACCTCTCCCTTGGGCACTAACGGAAGTCATCTGAAAATATGTTTAATTATAAAAGAACCAAAGCTATTTTTGCTGATATATGTTCAGACATACATGTAAGTAAGCAATTATTAGTAAGATTAAAAATAATTAACCCTTTATGTACTGAAAACAAACGAATTCGTCATGAACGTTGCTAAACCTCTATGGGAAAATGACGTGTATTTTGGAACACCCGTAAAAAATACAGAATCCCTAAAACTGCAGGTTTTGTGTTAAATATATGTAATTTGGGTCTTCTAGAATAGATATCAACATAAGTTTTCAAAAAGTTTGATGTAAGCGCAAGGCTCATTTGAAATTTCTCTCTTTTTGTCCAATTTTGCATGTTTTGAAAAACAATGTTTTGCCCCTAATTTGCAGCCCAAAAAACAAATTTCATTTTTATTGCTGATTGGGGTTGTCTTATGACCATTCACATGTTGTATAAATTTCGTGCGAAAATCCTTCGGGAAAGTGGTTTCCTTAGTGTGGGGTCCCATGGACCCCCCACCCTCCCCGGGCCCCCTTGGGCACCAACGGGAGTGAAAAACCCCTTGGTCACTTAAGTCTTAAAGTGCACCCTTCAATTTTGACTTTAATACTGACCCAACTAGGTAAAATACCCAGCCCCGAACCTTATTAGTAAATTACTAATCCACCATGCCTTAATTTAAGACCATAAATAACTTGGTAAATTTCCAAGTCTTCTCCTAGAAGCATTCCAAAGTTACCCCAGTAAACTGTCAAGGCCCACATCCTACATGTAGTAAACTACTGAGAAGGTACCAATGCACCAAACCAATTGGCAAGGGAACCGTGCAAAATTGGGGTGTGGAGGGTGGGATTGTTTTTTTTTCTCCGCGAAACCCACCTTACTCCTCTCGTGACAGATTGCGATGTGAACCAAACAATAAAACCTTACAGGCCCGCGAAAAGGGAGGGGGCTATTATTGGGAACACAAAGCAAAAGAACAAGCAGGTGATTGGCTTATCACAACACCTGACATAAGGCATACAATGGCCTAGAATATCGGATGAAACTATTTCCTCAAGGGGTAAATCATTTTATTTCAGACTGCTTCAATAAACTCAATTGTGTGAACAAACCTAATTTAAATCTGGACTAATCTGCTTCGTTTGTTAGACCCACAAATAATATTACATTGGATTTTGGAGACCATTTTGAAAAGCTCCCTCATTTTGGACCTCTATAGATTATGTGTTACACATGTAGCTTCTTTTTGAATAATTCTAATCAAAACTAATGCAAAATGTGGCCAACCGCATCTCAAAATCGCTATTTTAACCCATATTTGGCTTCCATTTTGAAAAGCGCCATCATTTGGACCTCTTTATAGACTCATTAATCCAAATGTAGCTTCTTTATAAATACTTGTAATCAAAACTAATGCAAACAGTGTTCAAACATGATTCATAGATACTTATTTAACAAATATACACATTTTATATGGGATTTTGACGCCCATTTTGAAAAAAAAAACCCCTCACGGAAAAGTTCTCACGACACAGCCTGTTTACCTCAGATATTCGTGTTCCCCATGAAAAACTGGTCTAGAAAAACCACGTGAGAATTTCTCCTTCTCCAGGTGGCACCTTCCTCAATTTTAAATCGGTCTAATTAGGCTATGGTACATGATATACTGTTGGCCTTTTAATTAAATATTTGTGCTACAGACCTGGATTACTCATTTCCTTCACTAAAATTACAACAATATTACTTTTACCAGGAAAAGCTGTGCCCCACATGAAAAGAGTGCACATTATTTAGAAAATTGAATAAAATGTCAACTCAATTTACTTGTAGAATATCAGTGACCCAATGGATATACATAAACCTCAACATGCTCAAGCGATCAATGGAATGGGCCACACCTCACATTCTTTTACATCTGTTCCAATGTTATTTTGCACGCAGTTACGAACAGATTTCGAATGTTATGTCCTTGCCGCATTGGCGTAAGTTCTTTCCTCGTTCGCGATGAAAGAAATCTTGAGATTCTGTGTGTTCAATTAACTTTGACCATAGGATTAATATTTGTTTTTTCGAAAAGAAATTGTAAAGGGATAACATTCATGATAGAAAAGCCCTTTGCAAGGACTGACCTAATTTGTGCATAACCTAAACCCGCAAGTTATTGTCTTTAAAACCTTCAGTGATCTACATTTTTAAAACTCATAAGCGAGGTGATTATGTTGCCCTTTATGTTATGAACAGATACTAGAGCTCAATATGGGCAAGTGATAACAGCTGAAATAGCTTGAAATGTTTTCAACAGTGCGGACAGTAACAATGGACCTGCATACCCTGATGAGAAAAAGATCCGAAGTCTTTTTAGGTTGATTGTTGAATATCAATAGCTCCATTGTTCGCTTGAGTTTACGTGTACATATTGGTCACTGACATTCTGGAAGTAAATTGAGTTGACATTTTATTCATTTTTCCAAATAATGTGCACTCTTTTCATTTGGGGATACAGCTTTTCATGGTTTACATAATATTTTAAAAATTTTAGTGAAGGAAGTAAGTAATCCCCAGTGCTGTAGCAGTTAAATCGCAAACATATCACGGCCTAAATGGAAACACCACACATACATCACACACACGCATGGATGTTTGAATCAATTTGATCTTCTGTCCATTCCTCACCTGTATTCAATTCTGCCAATATAGCGATAAATGTTGGTTGACTAGGTTCCTTGATCTTTGTAGATTCATATTCCCGGCTTCGTAAGTGGGAAAGAAATATGAAAAAAATGCGTGTTTTTTTACGTGCGATTCTCACTGAACATTCACATCTTACGATGAAATTCTCTGCACACAGTCACTGCTAGGGTAAATCATGGCGCGCACAGTGTAGACTTGATCCAAATCTTGGACGTGGCACCAGCAGTTTGTCCTGATTCTATATGTTTCATTGTTTTTTTCTTTTTGAAGTTTTGCAAGAGGTTAGCATTTATTGTGAAATCCTGTCGATTTCACTTGCCAATTACACTGCCCTCTATAGTCAATTGGGACATGGGCCGCTCAGAAGGTGTCTGGCATCGCGTGTGTGGGTTTTCTGTGTGTGTGGGTAGTCGTACTTTGAAATAACTTTTTAGGCCAAAATAAGTTCTGATTTCGGAGGTCACGCTACAGCTTTTCAAGAATTCTTACTGAATATTCAATCTGGGATATTTCTAGCTCAAAGTCCTGTAGTTGAGCAGTTAAAGACACAATCAGCGATCTACCCAAAGGAGTAAAAATAATCGAAGTGTGCATGAATAGCTTGAAAGTGAAGGATAAGTCTGTAGAATTTTTATAAGTTATTTTTCTAATTGTGAAATTTGCAGAAAAGGCAGAAAACAGCAATGATCAAAGATGTGAATCGTCATTCAGTTATATATAGTAATAAGTGTCCATACGGACAGTAATGGCTGAAATATCCCATTTTGTCCTTATTCGGTTGCTTTCAGTCTTACCAGATGCAAAAATCTGAATTTTATGATTTTGTTTTAATTTTCTGCTTTAGCAAATCACTGATAGTGCATTTAAGGGGAATTTTCTGCCCAAATCGTCCAATTTGTGAAGAAAGCAAGGGATTTTGCACACGACTTCTATAATATATGTAGTTTGTAAAAAAATAGACCCACCAAAATATGGTCTCCTGGTGGCCGCAATATTGAATTTAAAAATAGCAGCCAAAACAACAGTTTTTAGCCATAACTCTTTTTTCTACAGCACCTAGAAGCAAAATTCAAGTGTCTATACTTATGTTTTTATACCAAAGAACCCTTTGGTGGTCTTATCATTTTCATCTAATGGTTACATCATTGATTTTTAAGATTGCAGCCATAATTGGCCTGTGGGTGAGTTCGAGACGTCAACTGGTCGCATTAAAGGCCTTAAAATTCACGGATTCTCGAGTTATTTTAGAAGTGCTTCATGGGTAAGGAACTTTTCGGGGGTCAATGGGTGTCTCTTCAGACAGCAGCAGCAACGGATTAAAGCACACTCGGGCAAAAACTAAGGCAGGGCCTCAAAGCTCAGGGCAAGCAGGGGAGGAAGCCCTCCCCGATCCACGATGTGGTGCTTCGCTAGTTTCGCTACTCCCAACCAGGGTCATCAGTCCCGTGGTAAATGACGGAGGCGTAAGGGCAAAGGCAAAGGTTGGAATCCAACCAAGGTTCGAGTGGTCAAGGCGGCCCAAGCCGGCCGTACGACTACCGAGTACATTCACTCTCGCCACCTGTAGGTGGGCAGTCGTCCATGGATTGCGAGCATGGCAGGCGATGACCTCAGGACCCTTGGGTTCTTGAATCAAGAGTTAACAGCCTGTCTACCCCCCACTCAGAGGGGTGAGGTTTACCCCCCCCCCCGCAAAGAGAACACGACCAAGTTGGACAAGCCTTACCGCAGGTAGCTGTTTGCGTGAACAAAGTGCCCGTGTATGCCTCTCGGTTGCCTCCGTCAGGTGGTCTTCTACTCAACCTTTTAACTCAAAATTAGGGGGCAGTGGAGGCCCTTCCTGAACAGAAATCTTGAAAGGGTTTATCCGACCCCCGCACTTCCATATGGAACCCTGAATGCAGTGCTTAGTGTTCTCAGCAGAGGCGGTGAGAGGCCACGTTAGATAGAGAGACGAGTATCCCCCACTCAGAAATAGGTTTGTTTTGACTTAGGAGTAGCTTACCAGTTCTGTTTCCTACCCTACGGCCTGCCGACCGCTCACGAACCTTACCAGAAATTGTTCAAGGTGGTAGCGAGGGGCAGGGCAACCTTCGTCTTTCTGGCAATTGGTTGCTGGTGGCACCCTCTGCGCAGAGGCGCCAGGCTTTTGTAGAGGTGTTTTGGGCCTGATATTCACTCACTTTCCATTGTTCAACCTCGATAAGTATTCTCTCGTCCTCCCAGAACACCCAGTTTCCGGGAGCGGAGACTGGATTTGCAGCTGGCAAAGAATAAACCCTCTCTAAAAAGAGTGGACTCGGTCATGACATGTGCGCAGAAAATTTGGAGAATAGATCGGTTCCAGCCAGCCCGTGCCTTCGCATAAGGGGATTCGACCACATGCTCGACCACAGACTCAGTCACATGCTCAGTACCGCCCAATGTACCTCGGCTGTGTTTTCGGTGTTTGTTTGTTAGTCGAGAGAATGTTTCCAGTTTAGTTTTAGCGGCCTCCATTTTATAAACTTAAATTTCATGCTGAGCAGAGTAGCATCTGCATTCTTGAAGTTGTATCATTCAATTCATTAATTCTACCACTTCAAAGTCCTCAAAAAGCATCCGTCTTCTGCACTATGATTTTGTGAGTTTTTATATCAGTTTTCATGTTGCCAAACAAATGTTCGAAATCGGTTGTACCATATACGCATTGGTTAATGCGGTGGTCTTGCGCTCCGTTATGCACGCGGTCACGTCGCGGTGGTTGCTGCTGTTGTTATTGTTAAATGATATAATAAAATTAAAAAAAAAAAAAAAACAAGTTGATTCTTTATAAACAATATCCTCAAAACTGGCACCACAGTATTCACTCCAGTTATGATATTGGTATATCTCATTAAATATTTAAAGTCATGCCAAAGTAGATAAATTGTCCCAACAACAACGCGAAACAGGTCGGGGGGGGGGGGGGGGGGCTCGATGTTCGTACTTAGAGTGGGTTTTTACCCATACGGCAAGAAGGAGGGCGAGGTTGAGGCGAGGTTTAAGCCAATTTGTTCTGCGAACTTTTAGTTCGTAGAAGAAAATTGAAGAAAAAAATGCATTTGAAAATTCAATGTTCGCACCATTTCAAAATCCCTAGCTAACAAGAAACGTTATCTATCAAATTTAGTCTAATTCTCTGATTTGGGGGTCCTACCACGCATATAGACTCCACGAGGTCCGAGCACGAACGTATACAAACGCCAACAACGCCCATGGCAAACACAACGTATACCCGGCGTATACATGATATGGTCATATCGCCACTAAATTTTGCCTAAAATTCCTTTCCAGACCTGATTTGTAATAGTTGATCGAGTTTTCGTGAAGTAAGGTATAGGATCGTTTATAGGTGTGACTTTTTGCAGCCAAACCGTTTTCGCCCACAGTTATGACGAAAAATAGAGCCTTAACCCATAAATATATTACATGTTTACTGGGTATTGATATAGAGTGCTAATTTCCAGAAGGATGCCAAATAAATCCAATAAAAAAAATAAAAAAAATCCGACCTTCCTACCTGGAACAGGCAAGTATTCCGGGAGCTCTCACGGCACACGTCCGACCACTAAGCGATCATCAGTAAGTTACCCCCGATATTTGTTGGTCCCCGGTTGGTGGACGCGTCCACACAACTTGGAAGATCGAGGCCCCTTCAGGAAGCTAGTGCATTCCCTGATACTGACGACAGATGACGTAAAAACTCGGGGTGGGGAGCCCACCAAGATCCCACAAAGGGTCGGACTGTGTTTTCCCTTCAACCTTGCCATCATACAATGTACTCGAGCTATGGCCTATCTTTCTGACAATGAAGCACTGCGTCATTCTGACCAGAGAGAAAATAATCCGCATGGTTCAATGCGTAAACATTCTCTACAGGAAGGGCACAAAAAAAAAAATGGTGGCCCCAGCCGTCAACAAAGGAAAAGCGTTTGTCAGGTGGGAATTGGCAACCTCCTTCCGGCAGTACAGTTTTGCCGGTCAATTTTTCAGAGGCCACAGATTCTCCACGAGGGACCTCTATTTGACTCCGCTAAAAATCACCAGCTTCCGGCCTATGCTCGCGAAATCATTCTCCCCCCCCCCCCCCCCCCACATGCGAATTGATACCGAGAGTTCTTAAGAAGGCCTCTCAGTACGACAATTGACTGGTTCTGTGAGAAGCCCTCATGTGGCTAGTGACTGTGGTCCGTGGCTGCTTGTTCGGGGGACACACGGGACTCAGGGCAAGGGAGATCTGGTAAGCAAGTCCTCCAGACGGCCCGTTCATCCCAAGGACCATACCAATCTGTGCTTCAACTTGATTGTCTTGTAAATTGTACATTCAGCCGGTGTGAGGAATTTAAGAGTCCTACATATCGGAAAGTCCTAGGACTCTAGGTTTCGGAGATGGGCGTCCGTAGACGCCCTAGTCTCCGAAACCTATAATCAAAGATTCAGAAACTGTGTGTCTAGGACACCGAGCTTCTGAAAAATAAAAATAAATTTTACTTAGTGCGACCCAGGACTCTGTATTTGGGGACTCTCAAATTCGTTACACTATGCAAAATTCACGGTCCTCTTAGGACACGTCCTAGGACCCTGTGCTATGCGCAAAGCCCTAGGACCCTGTGGTGATGGATTGTTTGTAGTGTTCACAGGATTCTAACCTGTGCTGTGTTGTCCTAGGACCCTGTGGTACTGTTATGTAGGGTCCCAAAAGCATACAGGACATGCTACTCGTACTTTAATTGAAAGGCTCTTGGTTACTTAAAAGCAAGCCGAATTCGAGCAGTCCGCGGGGCTTAGTGTGCAGATCTTCAGACCGACCAGGGTATGTAATGTTTATGTGTAGTATGTTAGAAAACGTGATACTATGTCGAGTCCTGTTTGCACCGCTTTAATACTCACTGGTTTTAGAATTAATTTTAATTTTTTTCTTTTTTTTTTTTATTTATTAGTGATTATTACTTCTCTTTTGAAATTTAATTTTGTCTTTTCATTTTGTGTTTTTTTTAAATAATTAAACTCTTCTTTTAAAATTTTGATTTTAAATCAGTATTTAAAGAAGCGGTTTAATATGGACAGAGAAGTTTCAAAAGAGAAAAACAGTTTTGAAAAAATTGAAGAGATGTGAATATGTAAACTCAATATCGATTTTTAAACTGTGATGATTAACAAGTTTGTACATGGTAAAATATTTATATAACGATTATATTAAACGCACAAATATGGAAAAAAAAAGTAAACCAGAGGCCGTTGATTTGTTAAATAAACAGGCGTTAAGAAAGATGAACACCAGCAATGTATGTTAAGGGGGGTGTGCTCCACTCAGTAAAATTTTGCGTGTTCAAATAAGTTACATGCTAATAGTTAAACCATTTCTAAGTGTTGTCATAATTAACCCGATTTACGTGTGCCTCCTTCCCAAAAAAATAAATGCAATATAGTTTTATATTAGCAAGTGTTTTTGCAGTGATATTTTTGTATTGGACAAAATGGCGTTTCGCAGACAGTGTAGATCAAAAAGTATAGGTATATACTACTAACTAAGACTCAAATATCTTGGGTCACAGATGTTTGGCCCCACGCAAACTGTCATCTTTATTGTAGGCAATTTTAAGCAATGGCGACACAATTTTGCAACTGATATAAGTAGGGGACATGCAAGAGCTATTACCTCCGCACAAAACTTCAGAAAAATCCATTGCGGGAACTGCCATAGAGGGCCTACAACGTTCTAATGTATGTATAGCGCCCTCGTTAGGCCTTTTCCCATTAGAAAAGATGTGTAAACACTAGATTTTATGAAAAATTATATTGCCCGCAATTGAAAATTTCATAAATTTAAATAGGTATACTAGCTAGTGGGCATAAATACTTCAAATTAGTTGTTGTCAAAAAAGTGTGTCGCCGTTGAATTTTCCGGTTTATTCTCATTTTGTCTAATTAAAGAGACTTCAAACGCTGTGGTGTGTATAGGTGCACAGCTTTGGAAATGTCTCAAAAACGCGCTAGTACACTCGAAAAGTGATGTATTTCATCATTGGCATAATTGCATTATGAAGCAGAGTAGGGCAAAATTTACTCATTTAATTTCACCTCGATTGGCCCACGTTCAGCGTACCGACTATTGAGTCATCTCGTGTTGGGCATTCCGATGCACTTTACGTTTAATAGTAAAAATTGTGTTACCGTATGTTGAATCTGGTTATTTGGTTAGCAGTCTTGTATTTCCTATATTAAAGTTTTATTAGGAACAGGCAAAAGTGCCAAATGTTCCACAGGACTACTGTGTGTGAGGTAGTATTGCAGAAAAGTTAGTCAAACACCACTAATTTTCTTAAAACATTGACGTATTTATTAATAGCCAAAAATGTTAATAGCACATCTTTTAAAGCCATGGTTGTTCAACAATCAAGAATCAAACTTTAGAGCGAGTTAATGTACCGATATGCGCCAGCTATTTCATCCTATACTGTAAAAGTTCCATCGAAAACGTAAATATTACGCTATTGATATGCAAATGTTGTTGACACATAATTGGACGGTGAAATACCAGTAAACCAACATAAAATAAGCGTTACGTGTTTACGGTAAAACCGTAAATATTACGGTAAAACGTCAAATTGACGGATAATGTGGCAACTTCAGTATCAGGTATATTTTACAGTAAAATTCGATATACGATATAAATGATGTTTATACGGTATCCACATTTATTGACATAAATTAGTAGCACTTGAGAAATGATAAACGGGGGTGGAACATGTACATGCATCATAATATGTTTAAACTGTTAAGCTGTTGCAACATTTTTAACAAAAGAGAATATTTTGAATGTGTTGATGTTCAATTCAATTTTTGGGCCAATCCAACCTTGGTAAAATCTCTTTTGGTACAGTCTCAGTTGATCCATTTGCCATTTGCTCCATTTTTACGGTGGTCC
This sequence comes from Ophioderma brevispina, assembly GCA_023653785.1. Classification (NCBI taxonomy): domain Eukaryota; kingdom Metazoa; phylum Echinodermata; class Ophiuroidea; order Amphilepidida; family Ophiodermatidae; genus Ophioderma; species Ophioderma brevispina. The sequence continues at coordinate 29,129 of JAMKCH010075844.1, forward strand.
AATTACCACTTGGGGGACTGGAGTATAACAATAGTTACATGCATTAGAGAAAAAGGTAGAAAATAGTGTGGGCAATTCCATCTAAATGCTTCAAGTAGACAACAAACCCACAAATATTGGTTGAAAAACAATGAAGAAGTTGAGGAAATTTACCATACCTTCTCCCACAAATAGACACTAGAGCGATGGTTGCTAAAATCTATCTAACAGCTGATTGTGTTTTTAACACAAACAAAGATCAATTAATGTTTGTGCCTGAGGTCCAAACTGTGCAGGTCATGGTGACATATCACGCTTTTATATCTGGGATATTCACACGGGAAGGAAACGGCTTTTTGATTTCAAGTCGGAAATTTTGGTGCACACGATAGAAATTACAGAACAGATAAAAAGTACTGCTTGTCTTATACACGGATTTCAAGCCACCACTTACAGGTAAGGTTCGCAATTATTTTCAATAAAAAAATACAAAAATATGAAGTTTGATGATTTTTTTTGATGTGTCGGATTAGCAATTCGCTGCGTATCACTTTAAAGTTTCGTCCGTAACCGCTTGATATAATATCAGTTAACTCAGTTACCAACTGGACACAAATGACACTTGTATATTTGCCAAAATTCTCCTTACATGTTTGCTGCTTAAGTCAAGTCGAGTGCAGCTTCTCCAAATCGTGAGGCTTTGTACTTCTGTCCAGCATGCAGTTTTCATTTCATCCTCTTTCTGCCGGTGTCAGTGTTCAGAAGTCTATGTAAGTGGCTTTTAAAATTAAATAAACGATCTATATATGTTTGGAAGTCCAAATATTACTAATTGATACCTAATTGTCACTGATCCTAAATTCAGGGCTCTTCAGCGGGTCCCTATTTCTCTTAGTTTGGTTGACACGTTTGGCCATATCTGGGGTTTAATTCCTTGTGATGGAGTGTTGTTGCCATGTTGTTGAAGGCAGATCTTTCCATTTCTTAGTGAAGGTGCTATTGGAAGGTGCGATCTGGAGTTTTGTTTTTTGTAACTGCAAGGGAGGCTAAGTTCACAGCCATACGATATCACTGACTCAACAGTTGAAAGAAAAAGACGATCTTTCAACTTCCGTCACTGGTGGATTTTCCCCCGACAGTAGTGCAATGTCATTAAAGTCGAGATCTGTAGGTTACTGATGCCTTAATCATAAAGATCCTCCTCATATTTATAGCTGAAACAACAGCCTCCCCTACTTCTATGCGGGTATTATAAGGGCGTAATCAGAGGATGATTTTAAGAATGTCCCATCATACCATTGCATGCTTTGGGTTAACTCAGCGTAGAATAGGATTAAGTAAACGGACAGTACACAGATTCTAACAGTAAAATTCAATTTATGAGGGATGTTTGAGTTGTTATTTTCATATTCCAAACCTCATTCGATAAGGAAAAAACAATGGATGCCTATTATGTAGATCACGGTCATTATCACAGAGGTTTTCATTTGTACAATCGACTGACTACAGCAGAGATAAGGCAGATTTCCAAACACACTATTTCCTACAGAATTCAATGGAATTTTTTGAGAGGGCAAATGACAGTTGCACCCTGGTGATTTTAACTAGTGTTGCATGGGATTGTGGGGCGTTCTGGCTCGGGAGCGTAATAAGAAATTAATAAATTTCACATAGGTTATTTTTCCACATGAGGTGGATCACTATAGCCTGTGTTCGATGACATTCGGGTTACCATGTGCCTTGTTATTTTCATCAGTTACATCGATGGGTTGTTTGCAAAGGGCTTTTTGAAATCATGAAGGTAATTATGGCTAATAGGCCCTGTTGCAAAAATTAAGAATAATTCCGTGTAGATCTCTCACCGCTTCAATTCTCAGCTGTATTCAATCTCCCTAACAGGTTTTTCTTCTGATGTCCTAGAGAATCTTTAACCGTCTTGACTAATCATGGTCGAGTGGGAAATCTTTTGTATTGAGTTATATGCATTATAGTTGGATCATTTCATCAGGAAGCATTCGGGGATGTCTAAAATAAGTGGTTGTACCAGTTTTGTAGCCTTTCTTATTGTGTATTTCCTTGATGCTGCCGTTTCTTTGAAGTTTTGCTAGTTTTGATAATAATTTGCTTTTGCGTGTGCTTTGCCTATTCTCATTGAATCTCTTGCTGAAGCTCATCCTCTGAGATTGATGCTTTATCTTTCAGCTTCATCTTAGCAAGTTCTCTCACATCTACCGAATATGGGGGCGCAATAGATTTATAATTACCAGTTGGTATTTGCTGCTCCTTTTCTTGATAAGTCCGCATAAAACAGCAAATTTTCAATTTCCATAGACAAAGTGTAGAAACGAAAAAAAAAAAAATAGGAACAGTCAATTTCCATGTGGTTTTTGGCTCTAATGATGGCAAAGATTATGTTTATATAAATAGAGGTTTTATTTTTTCCTCTTTTTTTCTTTTTTTGTTTTTGGTTTTTTTTTTTTTTTGTGTTACTTTGGTAAGCCAGCAAAATGTCAAGTATCCACTATCGTGGCATACCAATATCCATATTGTCATACCTGTCTTGACTTATGAATAATAGTGGACGCATATTTTGGCTGTTTCTACTTATTTTGATGCCAATAGAAAGAAGAAGAAGATCATCTAAGCTATCTTGGTACCAATTTTATTTTGACAATATTGCATGTTGATAAGGAAATCCAGGGGTGGTACCCTCAAATCACCTAAAAAGGGGGCTTAGAGAAACGAGGGTTATAATAATTGTGCCTGTTCTCTTCAACTGTACTTTTTTTATGTTAAGGCTAATCTAGGCTTAACAAGCAGTTATATAAGCAGAGTAACGCGGACGGATTGGCGCATAGATAGCGATTAACCTCCCTTTGATCTTCTGTGGGAGGCCAAGTTGGAACTTGGGACTTTCACAGCAAGGTCATGAGGAGAATGGACTGAGGCGCATAAGGCGAGGATTCAACTGAAAGAGCTCAGGTAGCAACTGGCTGAGGAGATCTGGGCTTGTCCATAAAACATGCGGTGGAAAAAGCGTGCCAATTCCGACAGCCCTGCGATGACCCAGGGTTGATTGTGATAAATGGGCGACTCACCACTTCGGGGATACCAATGATGGAAATGGCACGTCTTTGGAGGCATTCGTTTGGAAAAGTGAGTGAGTGTGCTCCAACCCACCACCCAAAAAAAAAACCCATGCTGAGGCTTTCATATTCCATGTTGGATGAAACATGGGTTTATATATACAAGCTTATCCAGTTGCCTCAACATAGGGGTGCAGCTCGACGGCGCATCGTAGTCGCTGCTGGCGTTTAGCCATTTTTTTGTAATCACAGGAGACCATGGCAGGGCATTACTGATGGAGATGCCAAGTAGGTCGGCCCTGATCGGGACCTCTTCTAGATTGTACCAAAGAACAGTGGAGAATGGATGGCCCTGTGTCTAACATCTTCTTGTTTGATATTGATACAGTTTACACTGGGGCCCCAGCACAAAAAGTACATTCCATGAAGTTGACCTATGACTCGATTTCCAGCAAGTCTTTGATTGAGCGAGCAGCAGCTGGATTCTGTCCTCTTTTGATTTATGAGGTCTCGAGTGTGACCTACATAATGAATACGTGTTTTCTTTCTTCGTCTCCCCTAAATGGAATTCCACTTTTTTCTCATATTTGTCTGACGCAGATACATTATCATCTTCTAGAGGTGGAGGTTGCGTACCTTAATTATGGACTGTTCTTGGAGGTCATTCCTATCAATGAGCAGACGCCAATCATGTCGAGTCTTTCTAGGCTAGGCACCATTTTGTTTACCGAGACTGCAGTAACCCGTCTAAGACCATTCTAGGGTCTGAGCCCAAACCGACAAAGTGCTGTACGCCTCTACATTCAGAATGCTGCTCCTCCATTCCTTTCGCCCTCCAGAGCTTTTCCCTTTTCTTGTGGAAGTATTGTTCTTCCATTGATGAGCTTTGTTTACCTGCAAAATCCAACATTGTTTTTTTTTACCTTTTCTGTCTTTCTGATCGTGACGAGCCCTAACTTTGCATCTTCAGTCACCATCCACTTGAAAACTAGGTGCATTGTACATGAGGTTGGTGCGTACCAGATGCTGAATGTCATTATGAATGTTATGATAGCATCGCAAAATAATCATTTCAAATGCCCCTGTAAAGATAATTACTTATAGGGATTTAATGAGTGCCATTTTCAAGCAGACATCATTGTTGATGGGATACTGCATTTGAAATCAGATGCATGGGACACCCACAAGCTAACACACAACGTCCCCGGACCCTCAAAATTTAGGGACCCCTTGAGATTGTGGAAATGTAATAAACTTTAGCGTCCCACTATGTCAAATGTCGTGGACTCTTCCTTTTATTACAGTAGTCCATTGGAAATGTGTGTCATTACCGATAGTCCCAAGGACACTGAGAATCGAAACGAGTTATACCATTGGACCCCCAAATTTAAAACATATGGTCCCAGGACTGTGAATTCAACTCCATGGGACACTACAAAAACTAGTACACGCAACTCCCGGACCCTCAAAATTTAGGGACGATTGAGATTGCCCGCCTTAAGTTAATAAATTCAGAGTCCACTATTACAAATGTCCTATGACTCTTCCGTTATTACCTGTAGTCCACGGGACACTGTGTGTATTACTGATAGTCCTGGGACCAACTGAAAATCAAACATTATTGTCTATAGGAATTTCCCCCTATTCATAAACATATGTTCCACCTAGGTTTGACTGTGAATTCAAAACAGTGTCGACGGGACTCCTAAAAGGCTAGGACTGGATCGCTCGTGACACCGGGACATTTTGAAACAGGATACCGCGCTACTCAGGGCAGCGTTTGTTAGTCAATGGAGAATCTTACAATTCTCACCCCGCCGATTCTATAGATGTGCACCAATGAGAGACCAATGCGCTGTCTGCATCTGTAGGCAGGCGCCGGGAATTTCCTAACAGAAATCTTTCACGAAGGTTTGGGCGTCCAAACAGTCAGGTGCTGGACCCACCGCGATGGGCGCTAATCGGTTTCAGAGATGACTCAGTTGTCTCTAAGACCCCTATCATCACGAATCTGCTGAAGGGCCTGTTTTAAGTCCCCAGGTTCGTTCACTCGTTCCGGAGTGGGACCTGCCGCTAATGCTCCAGGTCATTACGTCTGAGGAATATGAGCCAGGAATTTGAGCCACTAGAAAAGGTCAGTCTCCTTTATCTGTCTAGGAAGACGTGTTGGGGGAGGGGGGTTCCGAAATACAATGTCTTGTCCATTGGTCGGAGGATGCCGTGTCCATCCTCCTACGGACGGGTTTTCTCGCAAAGACCTTGTGTTTTATGCCACATCCAGTGTTTCTCTTTGACCTGGCCTTAACCGCGGGACGGTCGGAGAAACCTTGGTGTCCACGCTAAGGTTCACCTCAAGTGTACTGAACAGCTGAAGGGATTCGGAAGACAAAAAAGGCTTTCATCTCCTCGGCCCTCCATATAGTCCAGCAGCGGAGAAGAGGAGCTGTTGCTACTGCAGAGTTCTGTGTGGCGATAGAAGTGAGCACAATCAGGCTGTAGTCTATCGGTGCGAGATGGGGATGCTCAATGCCTACCTTCCCTTTCCTTCTTCCACTTCCTGAGACTACCAGCGGCATAATGTGCAAAATTAAGGTCGAGAAGGGTAGCTATCGAAAACTCAGTGTATTTCCCTCTCAGAAGTGAGAGGGGGATACGCTAGGGATCGACCTACCCTGCGTGACCTTAAGACCCACCAACAATGTTTTTTTTTCACCCGTGAGAAGGTCTCGGGAAGGTTGTATTCTTTACCATTTGGAGAAACAATTTGGGTTAAGGACCATGCACGATAGCAAACTTTTTAAATATGGTATAGAGGTTTATCGTCTGGCCCAAATGAGACATAACTCCGAGAAATATGTATTTTCACCAATATATTTTCTTTTGAGACATAACTGCTAGAAATCGGTATTTTTTTTTAATTAAAAATCTTACTGCCATCTTGAAATCCATTATGGTAGCCATCTGAAGAAAATATGATCACCGAACGTTCCTTGGTATCAAAAACAGATACAGACACCTTAACTTTGATCAGAACTGCTGCAGAACAGGAGGTTTGGCTATTTTTTTTTAAATTGCAAGTGGCCATCTTGAATTTCAATATGACGGCCTCCAAATAAAATTTTGAGATCGCCAACAGGTTCACTGGTATCAAAAACATAGGTATAGACACCCCGATTTTGAAAGTACAAGGTTTAAACTTCTATCTGCACTCACCAAAGTAAAATTCTTCCCAAATTTTCAGAACCTAACTGGTTCCTTCATCAGGTGATGATGCACTGTGAGGATGACTGAGACTGGCAATTTTGGTTCTAGGTGCTGTAGACATAAAGATATGTCCAAAAACTTTGGCGGTCATTTTGGAATTCAGTATGGCGGCCACCAGGGGGCGTAATATTTCCGGGTCTATTTTTTTAACCTCTGATACTATAGAAGTCCTGTATAAAGTTTCATACTTTCTTCCAAAATTGAACGATGTTTATGCTTAAAGGCTCTACTACCGGGAAATGGTTAAGGGACCAAATCAATACTCAACCGGCGGGCGTTTTCCGGTTCTGCCCGGTTCCATGCGGTTCATTTAATCCGCTCATCTTCTGAATCCTTTAATCCGATTAAGTAATTCAGTTACTCAATGAATTGAACCGCGCGGAACCGGACAGAACCGGAAAACGCCCGCCAGTTGAGTATTGAATTCGTCCCTAACCTATTAGATTTTCTTTCTCCTCTTCTCTGTCTCTCGTCTTAACTTATTATTTCATTTATAAACATTACTAAGTCAGACATCATGTTTCTCCTAAGCTTGTCCTGCCTTGTACATTTTGTCTCGTCTGCCCCCCCCCCCCCCTTGGTTTTTTTTTTTTCGCACATCTCTTGTAACTTTTCATTTTTTATCCTTTTCGCAGAGGGCACTGCGACCTCACGCCTTGCGTTTTTTCAGTGTCCTCATCCCTTCGACATGTATGTATTTACACTTAAAGAGACATGAGGAGATTACCAGAAAGAAGCGCCCCCAATTTTTCTCGAACCTAGGTTTTTAACATATTTGGAATGCTTACCAATGTATTAGATCACACCTGAAGTGAATAAGCCGAATACGCCGTCTTTATGCAATACGATGATGATTTAGTAGTTTTTGTCGTGCACGACAGAAAGTCAAAGCATGGTTTTCTATGGGGAACGATTACGATAGCAGGCAAGCTCAAAACAAGGTTTGCGGTTTTTTTTGCACCTGTGTGTCCAATAAACCTTCCAAACGTTCTCGGTAGGTGGTCTACAACCGATCCAGTGAGAGAAATTCATATCGTAAAAAAAAATCTCCTCCTGTCACTTTAAGTGACAAAGGGGTTTTCACTCCCGTTAGTGCCCAAGGGTGTGTGTGTGTGGGGGGGGGGGGGGAGGTTCCATGGGACCCCACACTAAGGAAACCACTTTTCCGAAAGATATACCACATGCGAAGGGTCATAAGACAAGCCCCAGCAATAAAAGTGAAATTTGTTATGCGGGCTGCAAATTAGGGGCAAAACATTGTTTTTCAAAACATGCGAAAATTGGTCAAAAAGACGACATTTCAAATGAGCCTTGAACTTACATTAAACTTTTTGAAAACTAATTTTATGTTGATATCTATTCTAGAAGACCCAAATTACTTATATTTAACACAAAACCTGCAGTTTTAGGGATCCTGTATTTTTTCGGGTGTTGCAAAATACACGTCATTTCCCATAGAGTTTGTTTTCAGCACATAAATTCTTAATTATTTTTAATGTTACTAATAATTGTTTACTTACATGTATGTGTGAACATATATCAGCAAAAAAAAATAGCTTTGGTTCTTTGATAATAAAACTCTTCTCACATGACTTCCGTTAGTGCCCAAGTGCCACCAATTAACTCATTAACGGCTTTGTTGCCGATTTTAATTTTTTTTTTGTAAGAAAAGAAGCGCATTTAAAAGTCAGACAATTACAAAAAAATCGGCGCAACAATCTTTAAAATTAAATAAATAAAAAAACAGATTTACCTTCACAGATGTAGCTAATCTCTGCATCGCAAGAAATAAATCTCGGCTTCTGGATACTCCTACCATTCACTAATGGCCCAGAGGGTATTTCAACACAATCCTTCCCATCGGTATTTAAATTGTCTGATGCATAATGTATAGGGCTATGAGAAAATGGTGGTGAAATAAACTTCAATAACTGTTCATGGAAGAAAATATCAACTTAAAGTAAGTGAAAGTTAGCGTCCCCTCCTGCTTTCCTTTTTCCTTTTTTTAACATTTTAAGCATAACATAAGCAAATGTATGTTTCAGTGGTTGAGATAATTCCTATATGTTTGATTATGTACTAGAAGCACTTTTAAGTGTCTACCTGATAGGAATGAAAATAAATTATGCCACCTAACTTACTTTGATATTGCCGTTTCTTTACAAGGCGGCCCTACCAGCTGCCTTGTTCCGTTTCCGATGCGTTCTTCTTACCCTGTCGGTGCAGCTGGCAGGGTTTTGTTTCTCACTGTTTTTTTTTTTCTTACCCTGCCGGTGCAGCCGACAGTCTTGTGTCTCTTGGGGTTCTCACACGGCCGATTGCAAATCAGTTGTGTTCTGTTTTGCTAGCGTTCTGTTTCGTCTTACCTTAGGCGTTCACGCCTAAGTTTTTGACTATCTGTGGTGGCCATTTTGAATTTCAAGATGGCGGCCATTTGAATCACGTATTCAGCATTTCTCTGCACATAACAAATATGGCGCCCATTTCCACAAAATTTGATTAAAATCGTCGGCCGCGTCACATACTGTCGTAAAATACGCATTTCGAGAAAAACGGCTTTGAAGATTTTGCGATTTAATTGCCCCATACTGTTGATTAGAATATATATTTCAATTAAAACCTAGTGGGAAATAGCCGAAATAAGTTAAATTCCAAATATAAAAACTGATCAGCTTCCAAGCTTATTTAGATATGCGAAAAGATGATGTAAGTAAAATACGTCATTATCATGACCCTCATACATATGCTTCACCTTTGGTAAGTGCATAACGTGTGTAAACAGATTTGGGATCAGTTGTCATCTAGTGGTCATTTTGGCCATTTTGGCCAATACACGTGGAATCGTCCTTCTCTGACAAATAAGGCGCGCTGATTACTACGGTTGTCCACATTCGTCGCCTATGATCAGTGCATATGAGATGTACACATAATTTTAATCAGCGGTCAGCAAGTGGTATTTCGGCCATTTTGGCCCAAAATAGTATTAAAATCTATGATTTTATTTTCTCCAGCAAATAAGTGGCCCTTATCATGACCCTTATGCATATGCTTTGCCTATGGTCAGTGCATATGGGGTATACACAGATTTTTGATCAGTGGTCATTTTAGCCATTTTGGCCAATACACGTGAAATCTTCCTTCTCGGACAAATAAGGCGCGCTGATTACGACAGTTGTGCACATTTATTTCCTATGGTTAATGCACATAAGGTGTACTGTACACAGCATTTTGATCAGTAATCAACAAGTGGTCATTTCGGCCATTTTGGCCAAAATCTTATGGAAATGGATTATGGATTTTGTTCTCCTGCAAATAAGTGGCCCTTATCATGATTCTTATGCATATGCTGCACCTTTGGTCAGTGTATTATTGTGTGTGACAAAATTTTGGATCAGTGGTCACTGAGTGGTCATTTTGGCCACTTTGGCTAATATACATGAAATCCTCCTACTTTGACAAATAAGGTGCCCTGATTACGACAGTTGTGTATATTCAATCCCCAGGGTTAGCTCATATAGGGTGTACACATAATTTTGATCAGTGATCAGCAAGTGGTCATTTCAGCCAAAGTGTCCCTAACATGGCATTTAAACAGGTGTTTCGCCTAGTCAGCAAGTGATCATTTTATCCACACGGCTAGGTCATGCTCCTCGAGCACAATTTGTCTCTCTTCTCCTTCTCCGTCTCCATACCATCGCTTTTTTGCCTTCCTCTGCCAAACGGCTGGGCCGATATTTACCAAAATCGGTCAGAAGAACCACTGACCCAAGCTTCACCAGGGGTGTGCTCAGTTTGACCTTTGACTTCTCGTAGGGGTCAATAGATGTCAAAAACTAACTAGAATTTCGCGGTTCTCGGCTTTCGCGCTCGCTATATTCAAAGAATATAAGCTGTAGGCCGCCTCATGACCTTTGACCCTGCCACGTGACCTTTGAACTCATCAACATATGAGGGATCGCATGGTGCACCTATGACAAAAGTTTGGTTCCAATTGAACTTAAAGTTTTCAATTTAGATCAATTTTACATTTTTAGCCCATTTTTCAACTTTACCTCACATGACCTTTGACCTTTCAACATGACCTTTGACCTCATCAACATATGAGGGATCCCATTGTGCACCTATGACAGAAGTTTGGTTCCGATTGAAGTTAAACTTTTCAATTGAGGTCAATTAAAAAAAAAATAACAATTTGTGACACACACATACATTCACACACACAAACACACATACACACATACATACACACGCACAACGGATTGCTAAGTGGTCCTGCCAGCTAAGCTGGCGGCCCACAACAACGGATTGCTAAGTGGTCCTGGCAGCTATAGCTGGCGGCCCACAAAAAATCTTTTGAAGCCTACTTCTTCTACAGATTAGGTGTGCTACATAAGCATCGTCGTTGGTCAGTGTATACAGCTTGTACACAAAATTATTAATTAATATCGCAGCTCATTAACATTCAAAATGGCGCATTATCTAATTAATATGCAAAAATGCTATATCTCAAAATCGATAAAACTTAGATAGCTGATGTCTGTGCAAAAGTTGCGGATAATGTCGAGACGAATCATGTTACAAAATATTGGCCCCAGGGGTCACGCGCAAGATATGCAAATGAGCTAATTAATATGCAAAAATGCTATAACTCATCAACCAAAGTAGATATTTTTGTCAAATTTGTTCACAAGAACCACTGGAAAAAGCTCTATTACTTAGATGCACAATATGGGTCAAAGGTCAAAATGGAGATCATCTAGGGGTCAAATATGAAAGAAGCTTAATTGACCTATCTAGCTTTGCCATCTTGTAGGCATCAATGAAAAGTGAAAAAGAGTCCACAGTGTCCCCGCTCTGTGAGCCATCGTTAAGTGGTCAAAGGTCAAAATGAAACTCGGGTATAGTATCCTGGAGCCGTCTAGTTTGATATTTCTTTAACTCCAAATCAATCACCGCGTTAAGTTTGCTTGCGTGGCATGATAAGTTGAATTCCCTCATTAAGGCCCTTTGGGTGGCTGGGATAGCGGACTTGTAATTCTTGACAGTGGAAGATTCCAGTCCGTTATCAAAACGCTCAGGGAGGAAATCCGCCACTTGAGCTACAGAAGCTTTGTGGGAGAGATACCTCGCTGGTCACAAGGATCTGGGAAGTACCGGATTAAACCAACCCGTAGAATACCGTTCTATAGGAAATCAAGTTAGAATGGTCTACGTCACCATGCAGAAGAGGTCTCAAAAAGTTTTACAGATGCTAGTGTTGTTAAGAATGCAGATGAACTGTGGACATCTCCAACTACAGGGATGTCGTTACACCGCAAGAACACTTTGTGAGTGCTCTACTTCAAAAAACAGCGTTCAAACAATTACGACACAATACTGTATAAACAAACATACATTGTCACTCAGGGGACAGTTCGATATTCCGACGTGTCATTGCTCCGAAAGGTTTTTTCTCCGAACGGTCATTACTCCGAACACACTGTTCTATGGAAGCTCATAATTCCGCATGGTTTTTGTTCCGAAGGGTCATTAGTCCGAAGTTCGTTACTCCGAAAGTTTTTTTTTTCCACGAAAATAAAGATTACGCCGAAAGGTTTTATCTCCGATCGATCATTTCTCCGAAGGGCCATTGCTCCGAAAGATTTTTATTCCGAAGGGTCTTTATTCCGAAAATGAAATAAGGGTCATTAATCCGAAAGTTATTTGATCCGAAAGGTTTTTACTCCGAAAGGTCATTATTCCGAAAGGTCGTTTCTCCGAATTTTCGGAATATCGACCTTTCGGAATAAAAACCTTTCGGAGTAAAAACCTATTTTTATTTCATAGGATATTTACTCCGAAAGGTCGTTTCTCCGAATTTTCGAAATGAAAACGAAAATAAAAGAAGAAATGAAAGGATAGAAGAAAAGAAAGACAGAAGGAAAAGAAAAAAATCGAAGGAAAGATAGAAGAAAAAGAAGGAAAGGTTGGAATGAATAAAACCAGATAGAATGAAGAGAAAGAATATTCATAAAAGGACAAGCAAAAAATCGAATTTGTAGAAGGAAAACAAGAAAATTCACATAAAGATAAAGATTAGCAAAGAGAGAGAAAATTATTTCATAAAGAAAAGAGGGACAGGAGGAAAGAGGAGGACAGGGAAGGAGGAAAGAAAAGAAAGACATGTAACCAATGAGCTAGGGGAAACGACCTTTCGGAGCAATGACCTTTCGGAATAAATATCCTATGAAATAAAAAATTAGGTTTTTACTCCGAAATGTTTTATTCCGAAATGTCGATATTCCGAAAATTCGGAGAAACGACATTTCGCAGTAATAACCTTTCGGAGTAAATAGCATATGAAATGAAAAAAAATAGGTTTTTACTCCGAAAGGTTTTTATTCCGAAAGGTCGATATTCCGAAAATTCGGAGACACGGCCTTTCGGAGTAATGACCCTTCGGAATAAAAACCTTTCGGAGCAATGACCCTTTTTTAGATTTCGGAATAATGACCTTTCGGACCAATTGCCGTTCGGATTAATTTACCCATCGGAGAAATAGACTTTCGGAGAAATTACCATTCGGAGTAAATTATCTTTCGGAATAAAGACTTGTCGGAGTAATAACCTTTCGGAACAAAAACCGTTCGGACAAATGACACGTCGGAACATCGATCTTCACCCGCCACTCATCCCTCGAGTATTCTGCGATTCATTTTTGTGCATGTTTTGGGTTTTTATGTACTGAGTTTTGGCTGCGTCCAGCATCCTTTCTCATGGAAGTGCTTTTTATAATGGTATAATTTCTGCTTTTATCTTGTATCTCTATTTTATCATGTGTGTCATTTTGAAATAAATTAAATCAAAATGTTATAAATGCACAGATAGGCCTAAGGATAATAGATAATGGACAAACAACAACCAAACAAGGATATTATTTTGATTGATTGATACATGATTCGTACCTGTACGGTGAGCTGCTTCCTCCATCCACCCAAATTAAGATTCCTTCAGTCTCAATGTCATCCAATCCGATCCAGTACTCAGCTTTAGTCAAGATAGATAACCATTTCGATATTTCTCTCTAATAAAGCAAAAAGTTTAACGCATATAATTAGTTATTTTCTTCCAGACGAAGACGGCCAAGAAATTCAGCACATAATCATAAAATCTGAAGATAAAATTATAATATGTCATTTATCAAGTTAGAACCAGATTTCTTACAAAACAAGCTGGAATTTTCACTTACAAAACTTGAAGTACAAAATGTTCTTTGGGGTGGCCTGGGTAAGCTTATCTGGGGAAATTTAGATTTACCGACGCAATACCACCGACTGCGTTAAAGACAGTGTTTGTTCGCCAGTAGTGTGTGTACAAAACGTAATGAGGGCCAGTAATTGCATGTGATTGGAGAGAGTGCATCACCAGGGGCGCTTATGGTGATGATATCCCGTCTCTCAACTGCATCAAGTTTTTCACAGTGAAGAAAGAGTTACGCCAATCCATGCATAGCTTGTGCAATTATAATGAAGCGAACTACTGACTTATAAACCACTGCTTGTACCATTGCCCTGGCTATTTCATCGAGTTATGGAAAGCTCAACGAAGTAGTCTGGTCGATATCAAAGTTATCTACAATCTTGGAAATAGTTGTTGAAACATTTTGAACGATTTTCGGAAAACTGTTCACCCGTCTCCGTCAACCAATGTTGAATGGGGTATCGTCATCAACAGTCTTGTAATTCCCCCAACATTGATTGATGGGGGTTGGGGAAGTGGAAGGTTGGGGCTTTCAATTGAGTGATAACATGAGCTTGTAAGGCTCTTATCTCTGACCCAGGTGAACAATGTAGCGATTTTTCTTCAGTCTTCCAACTATTTTTTTCCAAGATTGTCTGAGTACAATCCAAGAAATGTCATCTAATTTTGGGTCAGCCATAACATTGTTGGTCGTAAAGGTGATAGAGCCAAAATTCACACACATTATAAGGAGAGCATATTCTTTATAATACAAAAGTGGAAAGTAAATACTTCAGCACATTTAGGGAGCGGTCAGTAAATAGCGGTTTAAAACGTAATAGATTTGTTCTAAAAAACAACATTGGGCTAGCGGGAAAATAGCGTTTACAAAGGTGACGCACCCATGGGAAGTACATAATTTCTCCTAAATTAAATTCCCTAAAATTATGTAAAAAAAAAACAGTTTTACGTCTGTTCTCACGTCTACTATGTGCACATTTTCTTTAAAATATCATCTCCTTTTTCCTCCTGAATATCAGTGACCAACGTATGTACACCACGTTCCATTGACTCCAGCAATTGATGAGGAAATCTGTCCGTTTTGCATATGGACTTCAGGTTCTCTGGAACTGCAGAGCCATTGTTATTGTCCATGACGAGGATCTTATCACAACCTGATTAGATTGAGTTACAGCCTCGCTAACAAATAAAATAAAACTCGATTTTTTTCTAGATGAACAAAAATCATGAAAGAATAATTGCGTAGCAAGCTGTGACGTAACACCTTGGTGCAGAACCAAGACCTATAACTTAATAATGTTTATGTAGGTCAGGACATCGTTTATTTTCCATTTAAAAAGTTTGTCCCGCACCGGTTACTTGCACTAGCAAAACAAATTACATGATATTCGGTACGCCTCACATGACTTCAGTTAAAGTAAAAGTTGAATGTCAACTTAGATAATACAATATTGGAAAGAGTGAAATATACCAAATTTATAGGTGTCTTAAAGCAATATTGGCACATTTTTTGAAGAGCGCCCATAATTTTCAAAATTTGATATTTTTGTACAGTTACGTTAGTAATTGTCTTGGAAACTATACCTGCGAACGAGAATGCTAAACAAATGCGTATTTGTCATAAAATAAGCGATTTTGTAATTAGAATTGGGATCCCAGATTGGACTTAACGACAGGGCTGGAAATGCATCCGTCCATGTTGAAATAGTGCCACCTCAAGAAAATAACATCTAACTTGACTTTCCTGAACCAATAAAACAACTAATGGATGCGCGTAGACACGTACTTCGGTCTATTTCCCCGCTATTTAACACTGGAAGGCCGTTTCAAGCAGCCGTTGAATTTATTATCGGGATTCCGATAATAATTATTCTAATTACACAATTCCTTCGTTTGTGACACATCGACATTTTCGAGCTTAACCATTCACAGGTATGGTTTACTAGCCAGTTACCAATGCACCCGTGTAAAAATCTTAAAATTTTTGAAAAATTGGGGACGCTCTTCAAAAAATGTGCTAATATTGCTTTAATAGATGAAAACCTTACCTGGAAACATCATATCGATTGCGTTTCTAAAACATTTGCGAGAAAGATCGGAATAATGAACAAACTAAAACATGTTATCCCGGATTGTGTATTACATAGTCTCTATTGTTCTTTATTTTGCCTTATCTCAATTATGGAATACTCATATGGGGAAATACATGTGGTGTTTACTTAAATAAACTTTGCAAGCTTCAAAATTGGCAATAAGGATAATTATATTAGCCATTACAGAAGTCATTCCCAACCATTATTCGCAAAATCCAAAATACTTACTTTTGAAATCATGTACGCTCTCGGACTAGGTGTGTTCATGTACAAATATTCAAGAAGAGAATTGCCTAATACAAATAAATATTTTATAAAACGCTCTGACATCCATTACTATCAGAAAAGATATGTAAATCATCTCAATTTAACCAACAACAAACGAACTTTTTCTGATTAATGTTTTCGGACAAACGGCCCCATTCTTTGGAATGGAATTCATTAGAGAAAAAAAATAAAACAATCCAAGTCCGTAAAACACTTCCGTTTACTGCTTAAGCAAAAATTTCTCTCAAATTATAACTAAACGTCTTATAATTATGATTATTTTGTCACGGGCACCCGTCTTTTGTCTTTTCTGTCAGGCGTGTATGCCTTTTCTTTTTCTTCAAAATGTATTCATATGTTTGTAAATGATTTTCGTTTGTATTTTCCCCGGGAAAGTCTATTTTCGGGCCTTATTGGCCTTCTGGACTTTGCCTCCATATTGTTGTTTCTGTCATGTATATAAAAATGCTTTTAATGTTATTGATGTATTGGATATATCTATATGGAAATTGATTGATTGATTGATTGATGAATTGATGGATTGATTGATTGAATATAGGTGAATGATTTTCGATTTCTGCTAATAACGCGGTAAATTGAATAGAAATGAGCTTACGCGGCAAGTTACGGGTTTTGCTTTGCGCGAAGATGTTGGGTCACAGTTTGCTAAACAAGCCGGGGGAAAAAACTGAGGGGGGGGGGTTACCTCCCCTTCGGTAGACGAGGGTTATTCTACATCGGGGTGGTGGTACAACACCTTAAACGTTTTCAGCTGCATGGATAGTAACAATGGCTCTGTAGATCTAGATGAAAAAGGAATCTGAAGTGCTTGGTCCTATGCTTACCGAGCGGATTTACTTATCAATCGCCCCGTTATTTGTCGGAGTCAATGAATCATGATGAACATGCATTGGTCACTGATATTAAAGGCAGAAATGCCACTGATATTAAAGGCAAAATTTAGATGACATTTAATTCATTTCTAGAAAATGTGCACATATTAGACGTGAGGAAACACGTAGAAGGACGATGAGGGCGTAATGGAAGGACGATGAGGGCGTAACAAGGTGATACGTTTCTCACAAGGTCTCCGGAAAAATGATCTCTTTTTTCACCCTTTTGAACATATTGGGATGAATTTAGTATTCTGCCACCACTAAAATTCGGCACCTTTAACATGCGGTTTATTCCGTTAACGTTGCCGAATTCGTAGCCCGTGGCAGAATACTAAATTCTTTCCAAGATATTTTGAGCAGTAGATTACCAATATCTTTGCATCTTTATTGAAGGAAACGTCTGATTGAATGATTTTCGGACTGGAAATTACATTTTACTATAATTTGGACATTTTTGACTTGGAAAAGTCAAATGAATACGAGGAGTAAAACAAGCGGGCTTTTCAACACAAAGACAAACACACGTTCAACAGGTGACTATGCCCAAGGACACAAACACACAAGCACAAATGACGGACACCAATGGTAATGTAGCCTTGAAGGAGATTATACTCGAGATGAAAAGAGAAATAACAGTTAAACTGGAACAAAACCAGAAAGAAATCCGAGAAATGAGAAAGGAGGTGAGTGAACTTAAAGGCATAGTGGACCAAGTTGAAAGAGCGACTGGCATGCATGTAGAGAGACTTGATACGTTAGAGCAAAATAAAATACCAGCACTGAAATCTGAAACTGACACCCAAAATTAAACACATGGAAGAGAAGACGATTTTGTCAGAGATACACGATAGGAAGTTGAATCTTCTTTTTTACGGAGTGGAAGAAACAGAGGATGAAGATTTATATGAAGTGATGGCGTCGGGCTTACAGGGGAAGAAGTAGACAGTGTTAAAGCTGTGAACATTCACCGGTTACCTATGAGGCATGCTAGAATGGTGGGTGGTAAGTTACGCCCAAAAGCTGTTATTGTTAAATTTCTCTATATGGCAGATAGAAACTATTTCGCTAACATAAAAAAAACTTGAAGAAAGGTAGTAAATTACGCGTTTTAGATGATTTGCCAGCTGAGATGAAACAAGAAAGGGGTCGTCTAGCAGATATAGCATTCAGATACACAGATCGAATCTGTGGTTGAGTAATATTACTCAACCACAGATTGCGTAGAGAGGAAAAACAAAATTACGCGAATTCGCGTGATCAAGAACCGTGTGTCTTGGAATTCAAGTTCAGAGAGAAACGAGCTGACAGACTGGAAAAATGTACAGAGGATAATCTTTAAAATGTAACAACAATGTTGGGCACAAAATGGAAGAGTAATTTATGGCGCCAGCCGTTTGTTTTTGGGACTGTTAAAGTATGAGTGCGAAGGACTTAATAATAATAATAATACAGGTATTTATTACGCGCTATTTCAAGAGATCAAATAGCGTGGCATAAAAAATTAACATAAGAGCACCAGTCATATAATTACCTTTATAAAATAGTAGAAGTTAACAAATACGAAGTTAAAAATCACACCTAATAGGCTAACCTTAGGAATAATTAATCTTTCACTCCCACAAAGCACACACACTACGCACGCACACCACAACCCCAACCAACACACCACCTTCACATAGGCCTGTAAATATATAAATATAAAACACAACGCACCTAAAAAGACACGTGAACAAACCAACATAAAATAAAAAGCTTCAATCACGGCACCATAAACACAAACACACACATAATCACACCCTACACCTACACACACACCACACACACACAACCCAAAACCCACCACATACCAAACATCATGCTAATAAAAAAGGGTATGTTCATATGCAGACGTCACACATAATAATAAGAAAACTCCCTTTTTTTTCCCATAAATAACACCAGTGCCGCTTAATTTTAAAAGGTCCAAAAAACCCGGAGGCGTAGGCAAAATATAACAAGGAATCAAAAGTTTTAAGGGACGCTTTTAAAAACAGAAACTGAAGGGCAAAACCGGATAAATGCCGGGACCGTATTCCAAAGTTGGGAGCAGGCGCATAGAACCGATTTTCACCATAACCCTGATGTCCGAATATGCAAAAAGGACTTTTCTCCCCGTTATTAAAAAAAAACAAAAAAAAAAAAAAAATATAACGCCGATCGGTAGCAATAAAAAAATTCGGACTTCTCGTGATTAAGTTTCAGTGGTTTTTGGTCATCAACCTGATTTCATTCGATACATGAAGGGAAAGCTTAGCCGCTGCTTGTTCACTGCATGGCTTCCTTGGGTTGAACGGAAAGGTTAAAAGCGGGGTATCATCCGCATACATATGATAACAAAAGATTGTGCTTGCGAATGATAACCCCAATATAGTAAGTGTAAATGGTAAAAAACAGCGGCCCAACAACAGAGCATTGGGTAGGACCAAATAAAGTTGTAATTGACTGAAATTATATTTTAAGGCTGGGGGTTGCGAAGGGCGCCGTGCCCAGAATTTGGGTGGATTTATTGTAGTAAAATGCTGGTATTGATGAAAGAAAAACGCATACCAAAACTTTCAAAAAAGATATCTTATTGTAGCTTTTTTCTCTCAAATTCCGTTTGAATTTTGAGGAAAACTACAAGTTTTTGCAAAGTAAGGGTTCCGGGTGTATTTTGTTGAACTTTTGTCAATTGTTGGTATGAAGAAAACATTATGCATACCAAAACCTTTTCAAAAAGACATTTTGGAGATATCCTCATTGCTTTTCTAATCCAATAGTTTTGACTTTTGGCACAACAAAAATGGAGCAAAATGGGAATTTTTGAGGAACACTACCCTTTTGGTTCTAATTTTCAGCAAGAAATAAGTTATAGAGTATATTTAAGTTTGGACTAAATCGATGTAAGGGAATTGAATTTATAGCAATTTTTCTGTAAGACCATCAAATGTGATGATGCCTTTTTGAGGTGGATGTTCCTGAGCAGCACTTTTTGGTGCCGGAGGAATTTTCAGGTTTTTATCATTTTCATAAAAAACAACAAAACATTAAAAAAAGCAAAAAACTTAAAAAAAAAAACAAGTTCCAATCTGGTATATCACATTTTTATTCCTGTTCTGGGGGCCAAAATGGCTACGCATTTTTTGCTTCTACACCAATCCACTGGACCGATTTGGCTGAAAATGGTAATCGGTTTTTTTGGTGTGGGCTTTCCAGTGGGAGAGAAGATGGGCCTATTTAAAAAAAAATATAGGGACTATGATCGAAAACACCACCTTTAAAT
Organism: Ophioderma brevispina; assembly: GCA_023653785.1. Lineage (NCBI taxonomy): Eukaryota > Metazoa > Echinodermata > Ophiuroidea > Amphilepidida > Ophiodermatidae > Ophioderma > Ophioderma brevispina. Next base: position 49,254 of record JAMKCH010075844.1, read on the forward strand.
ATTGTAAAACTCTCTCCACTGGATTTTTTTTTAAATAATTGAATGAAATGGTTTTTTTCTCAAAATGTTGACTGAATATTTATTTAACTATGGACTACTTCGAATGGTTGTGGGTTATTTGGTCAGATTTTTTTTGTTGTCGGGTTTTCCTCTTTTAAGGTGGCTTTTGTTTACTGGTTGGGACAGCCGCCTACAAATATGTTTGTGGTAACCGCACATCAAAGGGACAGATGCCGTAGATTTTTTGTTAAATGGCCCGTCATAACACAGATTCGACAAATGTCACACAAATCACAGAATGGGTTAATCTTTAATTTTAGCACTTAAACATTTTTGTAAGAATATATATATATAATATCTATATATACTATATATATATATATAAGATAATATATATATATATATAAAGAGATATTACAAAGCAATTATAGCAAAACTTTACGTTCGCTTACTGGTAACCAAATCCGATCTCAAACTAAAAATAACAAATACTCCATCGTCGACACTTCAACTCAAAAAACCACAGTGTATTTGGTTGGACCATTTCTCGCATGGGCATCGAATATGTTCATACACAAATGACACACACCCTCCGCAAACGACGTGATTATTTTGGATTTCCAGCTAAACAAACCCTTAACCTTTGGTAAATAAATGCCGAATTAAGCCCTAACTACAACTTTCTTCCCTTTTCAATATCCCCCACCGTTCGAACCGATTCGAGGCTCGATTCTTTTCTCGGCCCTCTTGCGTTTCCTTTCCCGCCTTTGGTTCTCTATCGATCCGGCATTGGCCTTTCATTATCCAATCCATCACTTCTCGTACCACAACACCAAACTACGCCTTCCCCTCCTCCCTCCCCCTCTTTTTCCCTACCATCCACACCGTAAGCACTCATTATTTTGTTGTTGTTCTATGTCTAAACTAATGATTTTACTTTTATAACCTCGGCTTGGGCTAGGGGTTGTTTATCTCCATCTATTCCTTTTTTTGTATAACACACGGAGCTTCTCATGTCGGTTTTTCTATGTTCTCCATTTTAGGCCCTGAAGAAGCCCTGCGGCCGAAACGTGGCCAGCTGTACAACCGATACTTTAACACCTGTGCTACGTTCACCCCATTCCCAATTTCTCTTTCGCCTATACACTTGTCACCTATACCAATCCTAACGAGGGGAACCATGGTTTGATTAGATACCCCCAATCTCTCACACTTATCTATATAATATATATAGAATATATATATATATATATATTATATATATATATATATTATATATATCCATCATAGTAAACAGTAATCATTTACAAGGTGACTAGCTTTGGAATTAAGATGGCTCAATCCCATTACAGGAGAGCGTAAAATAATTCAATAAATTTGATTTATTATATTATATCTATATATATATATATCAATAAGCTTGTGAAGGGGCAATTGTATGCAGATACTTGATATCTTAATAGAATTAGTCCATAACAAGCACTCGAGAATGGTATTTAATAACTCCACTTTTTTTCTCTCTCGAGCCAAAGTATTGTATAATTTAAGTGAAATAGATGTGGCATCTCTCAGTTTCAGTTGCTACAAGAAGTATTTCGCTAGCAGTTTCTATTATATGATAAAAAGAACTTTTATAACAACTATTAATATGTTGTTTGTTTTGGTATATTTTTTTTTTTGTAATCTATTATCACTATATTATATATTTGGTGGTACATTATTTTGATGTAACCATATTTTTTTTGATGTAAATTATTTCTATTTTGGTATTTTCCTGGATGGATGTGTGGTACTATTACATTTCTTTTAAACTGGGTGGAATAGATTAGTGACCTAGAGACGTTTTTGTTACAAACTCTTAGTAATTGAGATACGGTATTTAACAGGAATGTTGATGATGTGTGTGTGTTGTGTGTCGGGTTGTTGTGTGTGTTTTGTATGTGTTGTCGGGTTGTTGTGTGTGTGTTCGGTGTGTGTGTGGCCACATGCGTGGCGTGTGGTGGTGTGTGCTCGCGTTAATGTAGTGTGCGTGTGTATACATGTCGGTAAACTCTTGAGTAATATGTGAAACAGAGGAGGACGAAGTGTGAAAGGGAAAAACAAAACATAAAATTGTGTCCAATTTTTTTTTCCGGGCAAACCTTGGAATCATCCTGATCACTGTAATTGTTTTTATTCTTTTTGCAATAGGTTTTTATTTATTTGTTATTAACTATGGAACCAATATTTTTTCGGTATTTGTGGTTATTGTTAAATTGTGATGTTGGTTTTAGATGTTCCGGTAAAAATCCTGGTTTTTAATTACATAGTATACTTATTGTTACAGACCTCAGTCATTGATGATGGGAAAATCGCCTTATAATTTTTCAAAACAAAACAAAATGAGAGCATGAATCAAAAATATTTTGGAACAATTAAGGAGTACAATGGAAATTAGGAGATAACATGTTGGATGTAACGTTAGCGTCAGTCAATTGTAGAGGTCTTTATACAGAAGAAAAGTCAGATGTATTTAATTATTTAAAAAGTAAAAATTATCTATTTATTGTCTTCAAGATGTCCACATCACAAAGAAATGGTAGTTAAGGTTAAAGAAGAATGGAAGGACCGATCATTGTTCACACTTATAAGAGTAATTCAGAGGTATGCACTTTTTTCCTAAAAGTTCAAAATACACAATTAGATAACGATGGAATATGTTTAAGCGTTAGTTTAGAGATACAAAGGATAGGTTTAAACTCTCATATCACTGTAAGGTCCAACACAGATGGCCCTAACTTTATTGATAACCTTCATAATATACTAGAAATTTTGATAATGCACTACACAAATATTATTGGTGGTTGGAATTTTGGTGCAAGATTTCAAACTGATACCTTTACTTACGAAAGATTAAATAACTCTAGAGCAAGACAAAAATTATTGGATTTAATGAATAAATAAATTGGGTAGACCCCTTGAAGAGCTGCTACACCAACCCAGATTTAAAAAAGATATACTTGGCGAGACAACAAACATTTTCAAGCAGGCAAGATTAGACTATTTTTTAGTCTCACCCGAATTGTTAAATATAGTTAATAGTCCTGTGATTTTGCCTGGTTACCGTACAGACCCACCATTCTATAATCAACTCAATTTATGCTTCTCTAATATTAAAAGGTCGGAGTTTTTGCAATTTAAAACTCCCTTTTTAAAGAGGGAGAGTATGTTAAAAGAGTGAAGATAAGAATTGACGAATTACGAAAGATCGCGGCAAATCCTATTACCACTGAAACGTATTAAAACAATCCCTGATCAAGAATTGCAGTTATCAATCAATTACAGATCGAACCTCTTTTTTGAAACCCTTATTGAAATACGTGGTACAAAACAATTAATAGGCTTCAAAAAAAGAAGCAGACCATTGATAAAGAAAAAAGATCAATTGATTGAAAATAACAAAAATTGGAAACAATTTAGAAGGGAGTTTGAAACGGATAAGTTTATTTTTCGAACAATTGAAGCAAAAAAGGAAGAATTAGAAAAGTATTAGGAAAGTGAAAATGGTTGGAGTTTTGACAAGAGCAAGAATTCAGCGTGCTAAAGGAGGAGAGAAACCAACAAAATACTTTTTAACACTTAGAGAAAAAAAAATTACGTATCCAAAATGAATATCGCAGTTTTAAATGACTCCAAAGGTGAAGAATGTAAATATGAAAAGGGGTATTGAGAAGTCGTCCTAGATTTTATAAAACATTGTACCTAATAAAGATATGATTTGGAGGATTAGAAATGCCTAACATTATTCAGGAAGGGGTATCAAACATTTGTCTCCCGATTGTCAATCTGATCAATTGGAAGGATACATAACACCCGGAAGCTTTACATGCGCTTAAAAAAAATGAAAGGAAACATCTCCAGTCCAGATGGTTTCACGACGAATTCTTTAAATTCTTTGGAAAGAATATCGGCTTTTTTGGAGTTAGATCGATAAATTATGCTTTTGATCATGAGACCTATCGGTGACACAAAAACAGGGGATGCATGTGTTAATTCTAAAGGTAATAATCCTCGTACATGCATAAAAAAACTGGAGACCAACTATTACCCCTGCTAAATATCTCTTCTAAATTGCTTCCATTTGCATTGCTGAAAGAATTCAAAAAAATTAACCAGGACTTATAAGCCACGAACACAAAGGTTCTTTCAGGTGAAGCTATACGGGATATCGCTGATATTATGTTTTATACGAAAAGGAAAAAAAATTCCAGGTTACTTTCTCCTAAATTGATTTTTGAAAAAGCGTTTGATACCGTTTTCCTCATTTTGAATAAGGTTTTTTTTAAATTAATCACTTCGGCCCAATATTATCACATGGTTAAATCCTTTTATAAGAATATTTCATCATCTGTATAAATTAAAATTGAAAGCCGTCGCCTTTCTTTTCAATAGAACGTGAGTAAGCAGTGAGAATCTTTGCTCCTTACCTATTTCTTCTCTGTTTGTCATTGTTACAATTTGTTAATACAAAATCAGGAGAAGTCATAAAAGGTATAAATAGAAATTTTTGAATACACCTTAGTACATATGCCGATGATACGACCTTGATTTTAGAATGGTTCAAACACAAATCTGTTGGTTTAAACTCTTTAGATGTAAAAGACAACTTTGCAAGAATTTCTGGTTTAAAAGCGAATTTAGGTAAAGCGCTACCAGTTTGGATTGGAAGTAAGAAAAAATTATTGAGGACAAGGTTAGAAGGACGTTGAATTGGTATTTTTTCAAAACAATTGCTTACTTGTTTGGTTCTTTATTTCATTTTAAACTTAAAAAAAAAACAAGATATTTATTAACTACCAAAAAGCTCTAAATGTAGTAAAAAAACAATGAATCATTGGTCAAAAACACAACTTACAGTTCTTGGTAAACTGTAGTTGTAAAATCTATTCTGCTACCCAAATTTTAATCATATTGTTTTATCACTCCCAAATCCCAGTGATGAATTCATCTCAAGTAACTAATAAGCTTTTTTTTTTTTTTCAAATTTATAGATGGAATACTAACAATAAGACAGAATGCCGGAATAAACTTACTCAAGAATATCAGAAAATGGATGAATCAAAATGGTAGATTTTAGCTCTCATGTAGTTCTTCCCAAAATAAGTTAGGATAAGCAGACTATGGCACCATTGGAATTCTACTTTATTATATGAAATTTGTTCCACACGATTTTTAAATATGTTTAATTGGTGTTCATTTTACCCATTTAACTACTCAAATGTACAAAACGAGTTTTGGAAAGATGTTTTAAAGATATGGATAAATATACTCAAAGTTATTCATGCTGTAACTCCAAAAAGATTTTCTCATCGTACATACGATTAAAGGGGGCATCGGTAATAGTCCCTATTCCCTACGACACTGTGAAAGAAATGTGGTAAACAATGTAGCAATGATTTAATACGAAACGGTACTTTCATGTATGAAGATTTTTCCTGAAAGTTGCAATATTAGAACGAATTTTATAGAAATTTAATGTTCATGAGATCTATAAACTGGAGTGGAACAGGTATGTGATAAGCGAACAAGTTGTTGTTAACAAGGCCTATGATACCATTTCCTATCCTTCAACAAATTCTAAGAGAAAAGGGGTGTAAAAGTTCTATGAAGTCAATGATTACTGATTAAAGAACTCTGATATCTGTGTAAGATGGGAACAGAATTTAATACTCATTTTGGATGTAACACTTGGAAAAATATTTTAAATTGTCCTTTCAAATTTTCACAATAATGTAGATTTGAGGTGGTTACAATATCCTTGTTTGCACCGTCTCTTGGCCAACGAATATTTGTTGAATGAAGATGAAGATTATCAGCTGTACCTGTATCTTTGTACTTTTGTGAAAACGAAGTTGAAACGTTAACTCATCTATTTGTTTCACGCCATCAGGTTAAAGATATTTGGAAAATATATAGAACGAAATTAGAAATAATTTCTGGCGGTAATTTTGTATTTAAGAAACCCAAATTATCCTCGGAAATTTGGATAGTATAAAGGAACACCAAAAAAAAAAAATGTTAGGTTTAATTATACTCTTAACAAAAAGGTTTATATAAATTGTCCGCGCTTATGAAGAGATTCCTAATGCTGTAATTTTAAAGAACCTTTTTTCAAAAGGTATTACGAATATGCCCTCTTTTCAGCAAGGAAAACTTAATGGAACATGATTTTGTAGAAGAATGGAAATGCATAAACATATTTTATGTGTATAAATTCTTTTTTTGATAGTATATTGGATTATGTATGTATAAATTATATTGTCCCGTTAACTGATATCTAAATTTGTATAATGAAAATCCAGGGAGAAAGAACACACGTAGCACTGATTTCTATAATTTAGAAAATTATTCCGGAAGAATTACGTACTTCCTGGTCCCTTATCCACCATCTTTTTTCTCTTGTGGCCTCATAGCCTAATTGGCGATAGACTAATAAATTTGTATGTCCTTTTTTAAGATGACACTAACATTCCGAACAGGAATTCGAAACCTTTGAACCATCTACATCTAAATCCTTGGACTAATCTTAGGCGCCCAAGCGCCCTCTCAACATGAGACAGGACGAAATAAGTGATATGTTGTCCACGCATGTCCCCCTCGTGAGGTAAAGTGTTGCGCGCTTTATATTCAAACACACTTTACCGTAATAGTCAAGTAGAACATAGCGTGACCGTCAAGTGGGGTATATATGCAATTTTTGGGCTGTTAGTATAGGGTAGTCTACTTTAAGAAATCGACAGATCCACCTTGACACCCTTTGGGCATTTTTTATTGATGTCATAAGCCACGCCCACTTTTTCCACATACATTAATTATTACCTATCTATTTTTATGATATAGAGCTATATCATTTTTGGTATCAATTAAAGCTTGTGTAAATGGCAAATGTAAGTATTAGAGGTTAAAAGATATCACCTCATATTAAGTAGAGGCCACTTAAAGGTCATTTATGTTCATAAAAGGTCAATTAATGAGGTATGAAATTTAAGAGGACTTTCCTAAATGTGGTCCCATATCATGTTTTGGGGATCAATCAGAACTTTTTCTGTTACTAAACTACATTTGTTACTAAGTTAGCTACAAAGATAAATCAACTTTCACTTTCAAGGTCAGTAAAGGTCGTACAAGGTACAAAGAGGTGAATTGTAAATGTTATTAAGTTCCGGTATGTCCACTCAAGTTAGAATCACGCTGGAATTCGGCTTTGTAAAACACCCATTTCAATTCTTGCTGAGACAAGATAAAAAGGATATGTCCTTTACTATTTTCATCACCGATGCCCTCTGGTTTAAAAGGACCACGCCTTACACCATATCTATTTCCCCCCATGCTCTATTCCTGACTTTAGGGAATATATGAGGTAAGGCTCTTGATATCTTGATGGGTTCTTTCTTCGTCCTAAATACTATCTTTCCGCAGTAGAAGTAGGAGAGAAAGTCTATTCCAGCTTTCGGTCGCAGTGCATTCTTCTGCCCAACCGGTGTTTTGTAAATACTTAAAATCTAATTTGAGCACCAAATCCGAAATCTTTCCCTTGCCAATGGATACGATATAGGTTGAACTGGGATTAATGGGACACTTAAGCTTAAATCGGTTTAAAACAAAGCGATGTTAATTTTAGAAAACCCTGTGGGTCATAAGGATTGTTTAACAATGTTGTGTTTAAGTACCACATGCATATTAATTAGAAGACACGTTAATTAGAACTGTCCCAGTTGCCCCTTTTGACATTCCCACATGGGGAAAGTGGGACATGTACTTTGGGCATTTTGGAAAATGTAGGGAAAGAATATCATGAAAAGAATATATATTAACGGCTGCTCATAATTGAAACCTTCCTGCTCTTATAGCATCAAACCAACACTGGCAGAGATTCAGAAGGGATGTCATTCTGCATTCGCTATCTTGGCGCCAATCCGCCAGTGTTACCAATTAGATAATTGATGGTAATGGCTAGATTAACCTTGGCATTAAAAGGATTTTTCAGAATACTTTATACAGTAGGAACGCCAGTGGCATTACTTCCGGTAATTTTACAGGACGTGACCCCCGATATGACGTCACAAAATTTTAAATCCAAGCGCTCAGATTTGCGAGTGCGAGTCCTCGAAGAAAAAATTAAAAATCGAAATGATATTGAAATTTTCGGTTCAATTTATGTAACTTACCACGCATATAAGATATTAAACTTTGATTTCCAGTAGAAATTGGTAGAGATATGTGAATTTCGTGCCAGAAAATTAAAGCTAAACACGCCGAAAATACGTACCAAAATGGGCGAAAGTCAGAGTCACGAACAACAAAAAAGAACATATTTAGGCCCATGAGAATTCGCCATCTATGAAAAAGCTACAGAGTTAGATCTTGATGTACATTAGTTTGTCTGAAAAAATCGAGAATTATGGCATGCTAAGACGGCCATTCGCATGTTGGTGTTTTCGACCTGAAGGTGTTTGCATGCGTGACAATGACACGCAAGCATGACGCAAGTGGACACGAACCTCGTGCAGAAATGTTTACGCTAGAAGAAAACCGAGCTTTTATTTGTGTCTATTGGAAACTTTCAGAAGGAAAGAAATGCACTCTAAAAGATAAGAAAAAAGTAATTGACTGAATGACGACTGCATTGAAATCCCCAAGCTTTCTAGTGAAACAAATCAATTAAGTCAATACGGAATAAAACCCATGAACCTCATTCAACTATATGCACATTGATTTTTTCGTGAAGGAATAACCGGTAAAGCTGGTGCTCAGTCTGCTAACATGCAGTTTAAGGGGAAAAGGGCCCCACGCAAAATTCGCCTATTCCTTAAGACCCCACCCAAATGAGATCAGGAAAAATAATAAATTGATAGTAATAACAGTATAACATCAATATGTAATCTTTTTTTGGAGCTGGCCAGCGTACCTAGGTGTTAAAAAAAATAATGCCCTTGGCTGGAATCGAACCCGCATTACCTGAATAGCGCGCTTGCTATAACTGAGCTAACTAGGTGACATATGTAACAAGCGATAGATCAACTATATAGGTAGAGAGTTGATCTATCTGTCAAATATCATTTTTGACAACGTGTTTTCAAACTGCATTTTCTAACAAGTACGGTCATCGCCATCGATAAATCCTATCATAAGATGAAATATACCAATAATTTTATCTCATCATCGTGCTAAAAATGAGTCATTCATTTTGATAAGATGCACATTCGCAGGTACTTGAAAATGTAAACATTGCAAAATTCTGCTGGAAGTTGACAGCATGATCATGGCTAAATTTGCCTTATATCATAGGCGTACATCCCGGGGGGATGGGGGATATATCCCCGCAATATTTTGATGAGGGGGGATGGTCAATACGATCATCCCCCCCCCAATGTTGATGCCGTTACATGTGTTTTTTTTTTACCAAAATAACATGTTAGTGAGTAAGGTGGACCCATGTGGAATATGTGGAAAGAGGGTGAGGGCAAATTCAGTGTGGTGTGAGAAATGTGGGAAATGGATTCATGGGAGATGCACAAAGATGAAGAGAGTGACCCCAAGTTTGGCAAGAGACTTTGTGTGTGGAAGATGCAAGAAGGGAGTTGAGGGAGTGGGGAAGGAGGTGGAAAAGTTGTGTGACGAGGTGGAAACAGTGAAGGAGTTCACATACCTAGGTGACAGGATTAGTGCGAGTGGTGGATGTGAGGCGGCTGTGACAGCCAGAGTAAAGGTATGGGTGGGTGAAGTTTAGAGAATGTGGAGAGTTGTTACTTGGGAGAAGATTTCATTTGAAGATGAAAGGGATGGTGTACAGGAGTTGTGTGAGATCAGTGATGCTGTATGGAAGTGAGACATGGTGCCTGAGTGAAAATGAGATGGGGATTTTGAGAAGGGCAGAGAGAGCAATGGTGAGAGCAATGTGTGGTGTGAAATTGATGGATAGGAAGAAGACTGAGGATTTGATCCAGATGTTGGATTTGGAAGAGGCGGCTGACCGACTGGCGAAGGCGAATGGTGTAAGATGGTATGGGCACCTGCTAAAGGAAGGATGAGGAGCATGTTTTAAAAAGGGCCTTTGAGTTTGAGGTGGGTGGTTTGAGGAAGAGGGGCCGACCAAAGAGGACATGGATGAAGCAAGTGGAGGAGGAGGGTTGGGTTGAGGATGGGGGATGCGTTGAATCGGGCGAAGTGGAAGGAGAAGTAAGGGCGATTGCTACGACTGTGAGGTGAATCCGGCCACCCCCGGTTGCGTGGACAAAACCGTATTTAAAACTTTGGTTTTACTACTACTACTACTAACATGATATTTTACCGTTATAGTTTAAAAATGGTAAATTTTCGCGCGCTTCACGCGCGCATTTTTTCTAATTACAATGACATCTAACGATTTTAACTTCTAAATGGCAAATTTTTATGCGCGCTTAGCGCGCACATGTACTAGTAATGGATTTTTCCAGCAAACCCCATTTCATTCATAAATTTTCACCAACCCCATCCCCCCCCCCAATGTCAAGAAGAAATTTACGCCACTGCCTTATATCGACTGTGGAGAAAGCCGATTGAAAAATTTTTACATTTATAAACAAACAAAATACATATCTAAGACTTTTTCAGGGGTCTGTGGGAATAATTGGTCCTCTCCTGTGTTAATAATTAATTAATTAAAATTGCTAATGAAAACCGCGCGAAAAAATATCGTTCCTCGTTCCCACGAGTGCTCATGCCGCTCACCAAACTGCGAACCCTTAAAAATTGAAACATTAAACGGCTATAGGCGTCGTTGGCGTTCCTACTGTATATGATATAGCTATAACAAAAAAATGTAATCCGCGAAGACACATAAATGTAAGTCATTTAAATTGGCGTTGTTATCTGTTTTAATCCATGTGAATTCAATGTGTATATATCCTTAATTTGATTCAAAACATGACGTGTTTCACATTTATATTGTATTACTTATATTTGCGACCGAATTTGATCTTGCCCCTGTGGGCTCGGGGTGAAGAATTGACCCGCTGTGCTTCCCTGCATGTCGTAAAAGGCGACTAAATGAGACCCCTGCGGGTTCGGGGAGAATAGACCCGCTTGTACGGACTGTCCCAAAAAAAACTATACAATCAAAGATTATTTTTTTGGCAAAAGATTCAAGTTCATCTCAGCGGAAGTTTTACTGATTCTTTTTTGGGAGTGTTCCAGCTTTGATGAGATTTTTAGTTGGTGTAATTTGGGGTTCTGGTTCAGGAGTTATGGCTAATTATCTGAGACAGTTGAAAAACCTGTTGGGCCAGTTCCGGCTATCCTGATATCAACAAAGTTGCCAATGAAAATCACCTTCAAGACATTCTTTATTGAAAATTAAAATAAAAAGTAGGTATAAAGTGTTGCTTCTTGTGATATAACATAATTTATAACTTTATAATGTCGCAATTGCTAATAAATACATGTAGCATTGGGAAATTCAATTCCAAACAGTCTTGTTGTTTCAGCTTTTCTCCATGTTTCAGCAGAAGGTAGAACCATAAAAACACCCTTTTTGAAAGTAAACTGAGACCTTTGAACACAACCATCCTTTCCTTTATTGCTCTTTGTTGAACACTGCTTTCTTCATCATATTCCTCCCTTGCATCTCAGAGGCAGTGGGGAACAGGGGAAGGGTAAATTGTCCCTCCACACTAGAGCGTTGTCCACACATTTGTCCCTCAACAGACTTGTAGACTGTTACATTAGTTTCAGCAGTCAAATCCCCCAAATTTCCATGAATTTTATGATTATTGTCCCCCTGAGAGTGAGTCCCTCATTTCACCCACAACATAATAATTTCTGGTGCTTTCACTGAAAAATAATATATTGATTAGTTCAATGCATGATAATACATTCACTCTGATCTGTACAATATTCTATTGTTTGAAAAATGGTTTAATCCCACAATGATGCTACACGCCTTATACCTTTAGTTTCTTGAACCTTCAGGTGAAACTGGCCCAAGTGGTATTTTATCCTTTGTGTTCAACTGACAATATCTCCGTTTAGGGTCCATCAATTTGGATGGAATAAAAGCGAGGATTTAGCTTAGTATCTTGTCTAACAAATACAGTAAAAATATCTGGCAAAAATGCACAGTTTATATTTTTTATAATTTTTAGTTTGATTGTATAGTTTTTATTGGGACAGTCTGTAGTTTTGAGGAACATGTAATATGTATTTAAGATGTAGTAGTAGGATTTCAACTGTGTAATTGTTAATATTATGTATTCAAGTGTTAAAATTGTGTTATCAGTATCAAGTGATTTACTAAGTTAAACATGAAACATACCATTTATCAATTATACATGTACATATATAAGATCATTTATTTAATCTGTAAAATTGCCTTAATGTTTAAATACTGTATTGATTTATCTTATCTTTAAATGGGATCTTGTGTTTGCGTGTTCTGATGTGATTATTGATTATTAGTATTTGTAGTTGAGATTTTTCTTGATACATGGATTGGTGATGAACTTTGTCATCAGTGCATGATGTGTATACCGTAATTTTAAATAGGAATTAATCAGTGTTTCTTGTGAAGCTGTGTTTCTCTATGTGTATTGTTGTATTCAATTGTGTTATCTTGTTATATACATGGATGGGTGAAGATCTGGTTCATCAATGTATGATGTGTATCTATTTCAATTGTTGTAATTTCAACAAGTGTGGTATTCGACACTTCTTTACCGATAAGGGGGTTGGTTGCCAAACACCCCCTCTCATGGATCCATCACTTTGAGATCTCCCTGTGCCTTACCTATACCACACTGGACGTCTGTTTTTGCATGAAAAGGAGCAGAAAATGTCAATTAACAATTACATTAAATAATTTCACACTGAAAAGGGTGTTTTAGCAAGGCAGGAAAACCTGAAGGGGTGGCAACCACCCCTTCTTTAAACTAGGGTTAGACAAGGGTTAAATGACCTGTATTTGTCTTGTGATCCACATATTTGCATTCGATTTTCCATTAATTTGATACTAAATGTGATATCTTTATATTACAAACTAGATTTGGCATTGTTAACTAAAAAAAATGATTCTTAAAGTATGCACCCTCAACTATTGTTATTAGCAAAAACATTGGATATATACCCATTTTTGATTCATAACATGACATGTTACACGTTTTATATTGTATTACATACAATTGTGACCTAATTTGACCTTTATGACTTTAAATGACTTTTAAATGACCTGTATTTGTTTGAATGGCTTGTGATCTACATTATTTTCATTCAAATTTTCATTACCTTTAATTTGATATAATTACGACGTGTTTATATAACAAACTAGATTTGTCATTGTTACTAAAAAAATTAAAAAGGGGCGTGGCTTATGACGTCAATAAAAAAATGCCCAAGAATGCCAAGGTGGCATCCGTCAGATTCTTAAAGTAAACACCCTCAACTACCATTTTTCAGCAAAAAACATTATATATATACCCAACTTGACGGCCATGCAATCATTTTGATCAAATGTACCCGACTATAACAAATCATATTTTTTTTTCAATATTCTTGAGAAAATATGAAATTTTATCAATGGAGTGTAATCTTTCGTACAACAAACTAATTCATAGATCATATTTTTGAACTGAATATCGGCGTTATAGCAATATCTTACCATTTATAAACCTGGAGTATCAGTAAGAGCGAAGCATGTTTCACCCAGGAAGTAGATAACCATTCGTTTTCCCTATACCTCCTGTACAAAACTCATTTTTGCATGTTTTACTCGCATTTTGTAATAATATTGAATATACATTGCCTTAAAAATGTATGTTACCCTTGATGGTCCTTAACATGGTGCAAGATCTTTATGAGCAACAAATTAATTGCAAAAGACCCAATCTGATCCACTACCAATATAGAGAATAGCGATTATTGTTACCCCTACCCTAAAATAGCGTCTAGTAAGAAACATTACTTTCTTGATATAAACTTACTTTCGATGATTTTCGAAAACGTTATACAATGCAAAAGGAAAGATGCAAAAGATTGGAACTGACAAGCATCCAGAATTGGCTTTATTTCTCATATTTATTACTATATAGGACGAGAAGTACATATTTTAAAGGCTTAAAATTCGGGCGATTTTCACTGGAATTTGTCAAAGAATCAACATTTGAGTACATTTGGTCATTGCAAGGATCCAAAAGGAAATGTTTTTCACACACGTGGTCCCTTACCTACTATATAAAACCATAGAAGTGGTTTCTTTTTAAATCTATAGTTTCGATATCAGTACAACCACAACCCCTACCTCTAAGAAAAAGGATTTAATTACCGAAGGAATATTTTAACACTTTCCTTCCTAGCTACTCTTCACTGCATTCATCTTGCTTTATTTTAGTTTGGCCTTGTCAGTACAACGTTCAAACTCTCCTTTGGTAGCAATATGAACCACTTATACAGAAGAGAATTACTACGAGGGCTAAAATTCATATATTGCAAAAGCTACTATATAATAAGGTATGTTTAGGGGTAGGGGTAACATATTTGACAGAAAGAACATGATAGAGTGACATTCAAGGATTTATCTTAATGGATAACGAAAGAATGATATCACAATTTATTTATTCATATCCATTTTCAAGGATTTCCTGTAAAATTCATTATATTCATTTCAGATATTAGGATTTGGTGTATCGAATCTACAAAACATGGTCAAATTACGTTTTGTGCAGGCGGTATAGGGAAATGAAAGAGATAACTACTGCCTGGGTGAAACATGATCCGATCTTACTGATACTTTAGGTTTACAATAGCATATACCCAAGAAAAATTCCCCAGGAGTTCCAAGTGGATCCGAGAAAAAACAAACATTTTTCGTCCCACCCTAATATGTATATGCTGAGCGAATATAGGGTTTTGTTCCTCTTTAACACATTTTGGCACAACAATTATTGAAAGAGATTGACTCACTAATATTGCTTATTTATTATTTCACTCTAAATTTAGAGGTTGGCAAAATAAAAAAAATGAATTATTCACTAGAGCAAAGTTGTGCTTCAGAAAGCACGAATATCATGCGTGATCATTTGCCGCTCACGTGACCTTTGACCCCAATCTGTTTCCACATTATATATGTTGGGTCAGCTCTTCTGACCAAGTCTGGTAATTATAGCAGTTGATATGTGTCTTAAGGGATTTTTCAGATTTTCATAGAATGCCCCTTCAATCGGCCTATGTGACCTTTGACCTTAACCTGTAAACACCATATACGGGCCTTGGGTTAATGGTTATTCTGGCCAATTCTGGTGGTCATTGCAATTGATTTGTGGCATGAATAATGCCCCTTTATAGGCAATTTAGTCTTATTTTTAGCATTTTTGGGCCAAATTGACCATTTGACCCCCTTAATGACTTGATCGATCCCGATGTTAAAAAAAAACCTCATGTACACACAAAAGTATTGCAACATGCAGAAAAGCAATTTATATTTAAAAATTGATTTAAAAATTGTACCGGAAGTTCCTGACTACACATTACGTAATCATTGTCAAAGTTGTGATTTTCAAAGAGATACTGTTTCCCAGAATCAAGTAGTGCGAACAACGTTTAATTTAATTGTCATGATCCCTAAATATGGTGGGTTAAAGGAGCTGGCTAATGATAACTTGCCGATTGTGCTCCAGAGGAAGTACAGGCACAGGAACGTCAAAAAGGCTGCAAAATAGTCGCTAAATGAACTTTATGGGTTTGTCAGGATCTACTGTAAATATTTAGGGCGAAAATCGGTGTGGTTGTATGGACCGAAAATGAGATAATTTAACTTAAAGATGGGAGCACGTTCATCATTGTTGGACTCAGGAAATTTAATGGCAAGAAAGAGGTTACGTGTTAACTTGAAAACAACTTTTTAATCGCACCGTTGACATTGTGCTGTTTGTCATTCAATATAAAACGCGTAATTAGACATGACTTACGTAAACCACGTGATTTATCATTCGATAGCATTTCGGGTGTCCCCGAATTTCTTGAATTTTTCGAAGACCACTGTCTTCCATTGACTTCATCTCATTTCCGGTCCACACAACCACTATGATATTCCCCCATGAACATTAATTAAACCCCAATGAAACCGTACAATTCATTAAGCGGCTATTCTGAAGCCATATTGTTGGTTTCTGTGTCTGTATTCCTTTTGGAGTGCAATCAGCAAGTTATCGCTCTCTGCTTCTTTAATCCGCAATAATTAGGGAACGTGACAATCAAATCAAACATTTGTTCAAGCTCTTGGATTCTGGGAAATAGCATCTGTATGAAAAACACAACTTTGGAATTTAGTACGTATTGTGTGGTCAAGAATCCATGGTGTAATTTGAAATCAATTGGTGATTATGAATTTCGTTTTCTGCATGTTGCAATACTTTTGGCCAGTGTGTGTATATCTGGAAAATGCATTGTAGTACATGTGCAACTGTATTTTTGTGAAAATTTCATATACAATCTTGCAACCAAGATTTTTCTAAATCAAAATTGTATGAGGATTCCAAAAATCATGGGTGTCATTTTTTTAAAATGTGTTCTTGGATGTATTCTAGGGGGAAAGGTTTATACAGGGGTCAAAATATAAAAGGGGCCAAAATTTGTTTTAAAGTATACCATCATGTTTAGTACCTTTCAAGGATTACAGAAAGGCATAGTTTGCCCTACCTGAGGGTTATAGTAAAAGAGTTACAAGGCAAAATGGGTTCAAGGTCATACTGGGGTAAAACTTCAGATTCATCAGTTTGTTTTAAAAATGGTGCCAAATTGTTCGTCTTACTATATAGAAGCCAAAAATATACAGGTCGCGTTGTCAATGACGTTTTGATGATAATTAAGAAGGCAAACATGGCCGTGGTCCACAGGGTCTATGGGAGATCACTAGTCATATCTGTAAAAGTCTCACTTTGAAAGGTGAAACACAGAATCTATATACATTGTCTTCCCAATGAACGATTTAAAACCAGTTTCAACAAAATCGGACCACTCTATAAATAATGACCTTGAACTTTCTTGAGCCTATTGTACTAAAATAATAGGTCGTAAATATGGCAAACTATACCTTTTTAGAAACCTTATGAGCAAACGAACAGATTGGTATAAAATTTAAAACAATTTGAACACTTTTATTGTTTACCCCTGTACAAATTTTTCCCCTTATAAAACACCCAAGAACAGATTTTCAGATTCTCCATGAAATTCTGTATTGGAAAAACATTGGTGTCAAAATTGAATATGAAAAAAAAATAAACCAAAACATTAATTACATTTCCCCATGTACTATTGTTACAGTGCAAACTAAAAAATTCTACTATGCTTAGTTCTGGAGATAAAAATTCCTGAAGTTATTTCAAACCGGAAATGACATGTAAATGACCTTTGATCCCCAAAATGAAAATACATTGCATACATTGGGTAGCACTGATGCATATCTGAAGGTTATGTCACTCTACTATGTTTATATATACTCCCCGCCTAAAAAATCCGAACGATGTTAAAATGGCGTAATTTAACTCGCCTAATGAACGCGCCAAGCCAGCTGGATAAATCTCTCAAACTTCCACATCATGCTTCGTTAGCAATGCATTACGGACACAGGACATTAAGCAAACACATTACGCGAACAACGCTCCTGGCATTTATTATTATAATTCACCTACATACCTACATACCTTTTTAATACAGTAATTTATATCGTTCGGATTTTTTTAGGCGGGGAGTATACGTTGAGATAAAAATTTAATATTTTTGTTTTTTGACCGGAAGTTCCCCCTTAATGACATTTGACCACCATGCCGAGCACAACTTCTGTGGAGGGTATTTGCTTCATACGAGTCGCGTGACCATGCAACCTTGCATATAGCAGTTACGGAATTTTGGAGATTTTTTCACACTAAGACCAGAAGTGTCCCCTTGATGACCCCAGATTGACCTCTCGACCCATAATTTTTGTGAAGGGTCTCAAGCCGCTTCATATGCATGCGTCACGTTTCCATGCAATGCAAACTGTAGGAGGAGATACATTTTAAAGAAAATCACACGTTTGACCTCTGTGACCATTGATGACGTCGAACGGGGTCAAACTCATTGGACATGTTTGGGCTGCGTCAGCGGTCATTTGGTGTAACATTGTAACTCGGTGCAGAGATATAAGCTATTGAAGCAAGGTACAAAGGACGAAAAGACGTAAGTTCGAAAGAGCGAAAGGACGAAAGGACGAAATAAAGGACGAAAGAAAGAAAGAAAGAAAGAAAGGACGAAAAGACGAACGAAAGGACGAAAGAAAGGACGAAAGAAAGGACGAAAGGAAGGACGAAAGGACGAAAGGACGGACGAAAGGACGGACGAAAAGAAAGAAAGAAAGAAAGAAAGAAAGAATATTATGCGGCTGCACCGCATGATATAAGAAATTTCATTTTTTTCTAATTATAACTTTTATGATATTTTTTAAATAAAATGGTATTTTTTTCTCAAATTTAAAGAAATTTGGGCTCAAGATATTATGAAAAAATAAGTCAACAATGATGAGTCACCTGACAATATTAAGGCTTTTCACACTGAGCCGGTGATCGATCGACTTTTGCGATCGATCGCCGTCCGTAGACTTCAAACCAGCTACCAACTTCATGATAATAATTCGCAAACTCTGACACACACATATCGCTGTTGTGCTTTCTCAAATAACAGCACGCATTTCGGCATTCGTCCATTAAGTGCAAGTTACGTAAGGGTCTATTCGCCATTTTGAATTTCCTTACTCAGTCCGTTCAATTTCACGAGCGGAAAACTCACAATTTCTGCGCAGAAACAAACCAAGGTGACAATTCATATCACTTAAAAAGATGGTTATGTACCTCAGCATTAAAAAAGTCAACTACAACCACTGCTGTAAATGCCTCAAAAAGAAGTATTTTGTGAAAGCAGCAGCTCATTAAATCCTTTTTTTTTAACTTTTACATCGTTACTAAGGCGCTATTGCGCATGTGCGTCTAGTATTCAGAAAACGGCTGCACTAGTCTTCAAAAACGGCGATCGATCGCAAAAGTCGATCGATCACCGGCTCATGAAAAGCCTTATTGAGTCGTTCATGAAGTTCGTAAAAATGTCCAGGTCCTTATTGCAGGGTGATGTAGTAACATTGATAACACATTGCAAAACTAAGATGAAACCTGTAAAATTATCGGAACATCATCGTTATCCCATACATGTTACACAGTTCGTGGTAGTAACAGATCTCGAAATAATTTAATTATCCCAGGATGATTTTATTATCTCAAGAGAGAATCTCTAGAAAAATATATAGTTAGTGACTAAAACAGCTTGTTTCTTAAATACGAAAAAAAACCAGGTGGTCAATATACAGTGTCCGCGGACTGAGTTTCCTACCACCATCTGTCACTTGTGCTCTCCATTGAGTCTATACGCTCATTTGTTTCAGCACTGTAAACAAATGGCTGTCGTCTACACCGGTCACGGTTTATATTCCGTACACGTTGCTATGGATCTAGGACCATCTCTTCATAGGGGGACCTGCAAGTTTGCTTTCACCTGCACTTATTTTAATACAGATATAGTAAAAAGAAACTCTTACGTGTTGTTCTGCTAGGTTGTCTATAACAACAAGGTCTGAATCACGAAGAAATACATCCTTTCCTTGCATTTTCCATCACGAGACGGCGCGATAACTTGTACCAATAGCAATGTCCTCTAAATATTTCCAACCACTTGCTACAACCCTAATAATTAAACAAGAAATTATGAGCTGTGCTCCTTATCAAGGAATCTTAATGAATTGAACATGTTAGCGTTAGACGCTAGAGTATGATAAGGGTTATGATCCCAGCTCCAAAAAACTTTCTCTGAACGTTTTGTGAACCGTTCGTTTACGTTTTGTGAACGGTTTCATCGAAACGTTTTCTGGTCGTTTTATTGTGGAAGGTCAAAAAACGTTGTAAGAACGGCATTTAAAAACGTTTCTAACGTTCATGAGACGTCCCAAAACGTTAAAAGACCTTTGATTATACCTAATTAAATCGTAATAATTAATTGGAAAACACAAGAAATTCATGTTAATCTGTAGGTGTGTAGAATGCAGGGTTTACGGCATTGATCACTTTGCACTTGATATTTGATAGACAAAATTGTACCACTTACCTCTTCTGGGAGTAGACCTTGGCCTTACGCATGGACGTCTGACACTTACCATTACCCAAACCACTAGCCGCCTGAGTTAACTAGGTGCATTCTCTTATATTAGTCTAGATGTTTAGGCAGCGAGTGTTTACGATTATTTCCAAATATTAAGTGATCATCTATAAGTAAGCCTTTATTATGACATCCGGTGTACCTTAACGCTAAATACCTTAACCCTAACCCCTATAAAGTCACATGGTGACGTCTTAAAACGTTTATAAAACGTCTTGCAAAACAGGCTTGTGGTCTTGTGGGTAACAATAAATGTTTTTTTTAAATCTATAATGCACACGTTTCAATGAAGTATTTAACCCAATAATATGACATGATTTGAAAAAACGTCGTCAAGTTATATTACAGAAGTTTCAGAACAACGTTAACAAAAAGCTTTATAACTTTACCAAACGTTTTTTTTAATTAAAACATTCCTGGGAAGGACGTTTAATAACACGTCATACATAGTGACCTAAGTACAAGGCACATTACGAATTAACATCTGGAACCTGTTTCGTTTAGGTCTTAACCACATGAAACGGATATAAACAAGTTATCCATATTTAAAACCTCGAAAAAATCACGTTCCTTAAAGGTTTCAAAAGAACGTTTTATCGAACGTGGCCAAATAACGTCAATATGTTGTTTTACTTTACAACGTTCAGAAAACGTTCTCTGAATGTCTCTCAAACATACCTAGCGTGGCAACCAACTGAAACCTTGTTTATGAGTAAATATCGCACTACAAACATCTAGAACCGTTCCTCTAAGGTCTTAATAAGACCACCCAGAAAATGTCCCGCAATGGACCCAAAATATAACTTATATAAAACGTCGTAAAAAACGTTCCTAAAACGTTTTAGAAAATACGTTTTGAAACCGTTGTAAAAATAACGTCAACAGGTTGGTTTATTCGATAACGTACAGAAAACGTTCCCGAAACGTTTTTTAAAAACCGCAAGAATAAACATACGAAAAAAACGTTTTTAGACGTTTTTTCTGAACGTTTCTGAACGTTTTTTAAAGGACCAAACTTTAAAAACCATATCAGAACCTGGAGAAAACGTTCTCTGAACGTTTTTGTGTTGCTGGGATTATGAATAAGTTTAGGTTTAGGGTTAGATTAGAGTTAAAATGGTTCGTAATGCTTACTGGCGGTAAGAGCCATAGCATTTAAGAACCTTCAACACATTTTTTAGTTTGTTTCATTGTTTGGGTTCTATTTATTTGTTTGTTTGTTTTGTGAACGATCTATTTAGTCTAGTTAGTTTATAAGACATCCCACCAGATAATATTATAACGTCATTGTATTAAAGCGCGTCAGTGATCGAAAAAAGTAGTTTAAAAAAGTGAAGGATAAGTCCGTAGAATAATTGACTGAAAATTTTTTCCTAAGGCAAAATGGCAAAAAGAAGAAAACACATTTGTTCAAGGATAATGAATAAACCCATCCAATTCACAAAATACATGTAGATGCATTTTGTCGGATTGTAGAAACATATCTAGTGGTGATTTCTTTTTTGATTGTCAATCCAACATTTACTCACATCATAAAGACTTTCCGTTCGTCGCCATCTTGTGATGGCTTCTTCAGAATAATGAGTTTTATCCACTGCAAATTTCCCTCCGTGAGAAATGGGATGTTGTCTCATTCCCAGGTGTTTGGGTACGTATTCACTTTAGTTCCACGCAAACGCAAGCAGCAATACAATAAGTAAATATATCTAAGTTACAGTTACTTGAATTGGTGACTGGGGGGAACGACAGAAAGGCCAAAGGCCAGATGTAATCGTCCCCAAACAATCTAAACACAATATACATACAATCTTGTTGATACGTTTTAAACAAACCGGTTGTTATCCAAGGAGATATTGGATCCTTTTCGGGTTTTTAGATTTTTTCACAATGGTATGCACTCATTATCAAGTCATTTAATGTTGAGATACAATTTTGTAGTAATCATTCGCATTGACTCCATTCAATTATCTCACACCACTTGACCTTATCATTTTTCTTTTGGGTTGTTACCAATAATCTATCAGCATTATATTCCCATCTTAAAATATCCATTATCAGTAATCGTTTTCTTTTCCTTTGTATCATTCCGTTTGAGTCAAAATTAGTTAGAAATGGTCTCGAATTATCTGTCACCAATATAGTCGAAGAAATATCATCTTGTTGTTATGCAACTCTCATTATATATTTAACTATTTCAGTAATTCTGGTTGGTTTAGTAATAGTCGGTAAAAGAGAATATGAAAGAATGAATTTAAGTAATCATGTGTGGGTTCTGTGGATTTCCTCTTTTTAGTTGATCAATGTTAACATCTCCCATGATATATACTCTTTAATTTTCTTGTCATCTTTTCTTATTGGGCCTATAAATCACAATGAATGATCTATCGATGTTGTGCTCCTGTAAATTAGTACTCAACGATTCAATTTTAATGTGGTTTTTGAGCAAATTCAACAAAACTGATTCATAATTAGCCGGGGCATTTTGTTAAAAAATCACCCTAATCTTGTAGTGATCGTTTGGGATATAAACATTCCAGCTCCGCCTTTTTCGCGGTTTACTCTGTTCTTGTATACCAATTCATATCCACGATGTTATACTATTGTTGCGGGTTTTCATTTAATTTAACCCTCGGCCTACCTGAGCCAGTTTTTTGGAACAAAACTCCCGAGGGGGGGGGGGGGTTGGTTTACCACCCCCCTGTTATTTTGTTCTGACACCCGATTCCTGTAAATTTGGTACCAAAGGATATCGTGAGTTTCTTGGCTTTCCATTGGTACCAAAATAAGTACTAACATCCCCGTTATTACGTCACCTTGACGTCATATGTTGAGAAGTACGCAAATACTGAGATATAGGGTGGAAAATTGATATTTCGCATTTTAAAGCGACTCAACACCCTATTATAGGCTCTAAAATGATTTCTGTATATAAAACTAGTCATTTCCCATCAAGTATAGTCAAAAAAACCGCATGAACAAATCTGAGTTTCCTAACCTTTTTGGCGAAAAATTGAATTTTTCACTGGTGTGTGTCTATGGAAATGGCAGTTTTGCTGACATGCGAACTTTATGACGTCAATTGTGACGTAATGCTAGGCATGTTGGTACTCATTTTGGTATCAAAGGAAAGAGGAGGACCATAGCTATATACTGTACAAAATCATGTTGGATGTGATGTTTCTGTGTTGTGTTCGGCATGTTGGTAACTATCTCTTTCGGAGGGGGGGGGGGATGGTTACCAACCCCCCCCCCTATCTATCACTTGGGATCACCCTGTACTTTTACCTCTACCCCGTGGAATGGTTTGTTTTTGATTAAAATGGCAGGAACATGTCAATTGACATACATTAAATCATTGGCACCATAAAATGTGGGTTTAGCAAGCTGGGGAAAAACCTGAGGGGGGGGGGGGTTGGTAATCACCCTCCCTTCGGTAGCGAGGGTTAAATGATGTCAGTAATACAAATAACAGAGAAGTCATGGTCAATCTCCTTTATACATTCCTTAAGCTTGTCAAAGTTTTTGCTTGAACTTCTAATATTAACATTAATAAAGTAAGATTGTTCTCGTTTGAAAAGATATTACCAGCTTTTCAGTTTTGTCTAGGTGTGTACGGCAGACACATTGATGGACACATTGGGTGGTTGCAACGTTTATTCAGGCTTTTGCTTTTTTGTTGCATCGCTCCCTCCATCATGTTTTTATCCTGTACTTTGTTTGCTATATTTATGGAAATAATAAATATGAAAAAAAATAATAATCGTATCGTTTTGCTCGGTTATTGTTTATTTTGGTAACTCTGAAATGGATTAATACATATTTCATATTTTGTAAATTCAATTACTACCTCACTGCGTTAGTTTGCCTCAACATCGTCTCGTTTGCCAGTGAAAGAAATATTTTGCAGTATAAATCACACTGGTATATTTGCATGTTGATTCAAATTATGTCTATCGGCACTCGGGTTCCCATTAAACATCTAAAGACAATTTAACACAACTATACTAACGAAAATAAAACTCAGTGCATACGGCATCCGCCTCCACCAAAAATACATTATTCAATCTTTCAGTAGGTAGCATATGGTTCATTGTAAGTGGTGACCAATTTCACTACTATTATTTGATTTGAAGAAAAATCTCATTGACCTGATAATTCATGAGATATGTAAACAATGTTGTTAATACCTCTTGTACTGTTGAAGTATGATAAATTGACAGTAGAATTATGAATAAATAAGCCAAATTACACTACAACCGCTGCACCTCGAGCTGGAGCAGCGTTATCTTCCCTCGCGTTTCACAATGAAGTCCCGGTTCGATCCCCGGAGGGGCTCGTTCGGTGGCTTATGGCAATTTGGTTTCTAGACGCATACCCCCGCAGCCGCGCTGAAAGTGGCTGTGAGCTGCTAGAACTAAAACGGGATCCGTCTGATCATACAGCCACGGTAAGGGTATTTACCGAGCTGATTATGTTTCAGTTTGTAGACTTAGGACCATTTTTTCACATTCATGCGGGGGACAATTGAATATTAATTAGTAAAAGAACAATAAAACAGATGTTTAATCTTAAAAGGAATTTTTATTAGGATAACCGCCAATTTTTGGAAAAAATAAAAATTTGATGAAGTCACGGCATGATTAGTTTATTATTTGCATTGGGGGACCCATTCAGGTAAAAATGACGACGTATTCATACATTGGAAAAAAAAAACAACCGAGTATAGTCATCGTTAAGTCGGTTTTTGAATCAATCAGTAGGGAAAAGGTAAATTTGTACTGTTTAGACATAATAAACGGTGTCTTTTAGACAACTAATAGCACTTGGGCAGAGGGTAGTACAGACCTTGATTTAACATCGTCGGATTATATATATCGGTTCGCCCCCGAAGAGCAAAAATGATACTGATACCTGACCACGTGACTTGGTAACTGACACGTGACACCAAACTATTCATCTCGATACCGTTTATAACGCAATAGGCAAAGCAGCAAGCATCTGTATCTCCGTTGCCACAGCGTAATCGATCCAAGATGTGAGACTATACATGTGGTTCGGTTAGTATGGTAGTAAAGACTCGTTCAAGCATTTGAAGAAGGCGTGGAGTAAAGACTATTTTATCCAAAACTTGTTTTTTTTAAAACAAGTAGTTTAAATTTCAAAACAATATAATCGTATATGGTAAATATACCGTTCTGATGCTATCCGCGGGATAGGAAAGCGAGGACACCTTTCGACCGAACCACCGCTAGATGATATCTATAGCTCTTTTACACAACCCTGCGGGATTAGCTCAGTCGGTTAGAGGGCGTCGTGCATTGTACTACGAAGGTCGCCGTTTCGAATCCGGAAGCGCATAGGGTTTTTTTATTCAACACATCTGGCGCTGGCCAGTCTCCAGGGAAACGATTAATAAATTATATTTTCAATGCAGTTTTAGTCATAGTGAGGTACTTTTCAATGACGTACTTACCGGCATCGGGGTAAGCTATTCTTAAATTGTTTTTCACCTGTTCAAATTCCAATCAAATGGCAAAAAGAATGCTCCTTAGTTATAGCCCTTAAACAGTATAGTAGTCATGTCCATTTCAACTCATTATTTGAACATTTAACTCACGATAACTTAATACTGCTCGGTGACACCATCACCATGTTACTGGTCATCTCAACGCAAGACTGGCATGGCACCGCATGCTTCCAACTCGATCCTTTCCTGATCCAATATAGCAACGGTTAACTGATTTTGTATCGGGGTTCTTCCTAACCGTCTTGGGTATCTCATGGTAGGTGATTGTGTTGACAATTTGCAATCAAAATGTTGTGTTTGGAGGCCAAAACTATTGGAATCTTTCTCTGCCAAAAACTACCTGGCCTGCATGAACATTGGGTTTCCGAATTTGAAACCTCAACTTTGTTTACATCCAGATTTCAGGTTATGAACTGCACCTGTTGCTTTTTAAGTTTGGTTGTATGATGTTACTGTTTAAGATGCTATATATGTTGAAGGGAATTTTTTTTTAATTTTTCTTTATTTTTCAAATATGTCATGTCAAAACTCAGAAATCTTTGGGGGCCTATAGGCAAAGTAGACGAGTTCCACCCAAACCTCAAAAATATCAGTAAGTTTCTTGGTTTATGTGGATAGGTCCGTATTGAACTTACCTCTTTTCTGTTCAAAGTAGTAGTTCCGCATTTACGATCTTGAAGATCAATGATTTTTTGAGGGTGCAAAATTTTGCACCATGTTGAGTCCCTCGCGACGGCATGACAACATTGCTTTTTTTTGCCATGAAACACTTTGCATTTCTTTCTCTCTTTGACTGAGTGCTTTTTTATTTAATACAAATGATCTGAGGACAAAATTAAAAAATTGGGCTTGTAAACCAGATATTTTAGAAAATAATTTTTTCGACCTGTCTACGTGTAGGAGATAGGCAGTGATCTCAATTCCATATTAAAAAAATATGGGACTGAAAACTGAGTCTAGGCAAAGGCTATATGCACGACTGTCGTGCACAAAATTCTAAATTGGCTATACTACATGGCAATACCACAGGCTTATCATTAAGTCATAACCCCATAGTCGTAACACAACTCAAATTGTAAATTATGCTACAGCCATGCAATAATAGGCCTGCGCAGTGTAATAATCAGTACATTTGTAAGTTGTGCTTAAATTACTCAACAGTTAGGCCCCAGGCCCACGTCCGTTGCCACTGTTTTCATCGTCACTGCTATTAAAAGTTCACATCAATCATGCTTCTGTTAATTACCTGTGCATAACTCAAAACTCCAGAAACTTCCCCTGCAAAAGTAATCTCTATCAAACATAATACCCTTGAGCATACACGCCATGGCTACAGAGCTATGCAGGTTTTCTCCGGGTACTCCGGTTTCCCCCTGCTTCTAAAATCGAGCTTCTTGGCATAAATCTGTTCTGGTATTATGGTTTCTTTGATGTGCTGAGCGCCTTTCATGGCTGCCGCACAGCGCCTTGAGCACGTTTACGTGGATATGTCGCGCGTTAAAAATACACATTATTATTATTATTATTACTATTATGATGCGTCTCATTCTGCTAATATCAACGATACGGAAGCAGTTGCGAAGGGTACAATATAGTTATATTTAGACACGAATAAATGGTAAATGCTGATTCAAGATCATAATGAAATGATTTGCTGTTGATTGCATCTCCGACTTAAAGCCACTATAAGCGATTTCTTCAAAATGTAAACAAATCGCGCCCCCTAAAATTTTTATCAAAGTCCATTTTTTGCACTGTTGAATTGGAAATGGTTGCAGTGAAAACCCCTGCAAATGGCCAAACTTAACACGCCCTATCTGTCAAGAAATCATGATTTTCCTGCATTGTTTACTAATAAAAGTCGGGATCCGACTTTCACTAGCCAACAAAACAGTCGTAAATGGATTTTCAAGACCACTTTAAAATGCTTCACTGTTTTTCACAAGAACAGTAATAAAAGATGTTGATATGACCTACCACTATCAATTTAGAGACAAATTAGGTATTGTAATTTGGAAAATAATCACTGATTGTGGCTTTAAATAGGAACAGAAGAATCACATACCTCATTGTGTAGAAAATGTGTAGAAAAACTTGCGATTTACATAATTTGGTCATTAATTAATTACCACCTAGGTAAATAATACACTAATTTAAAGGCAGACTCAGAATTCGGGATTTTTTTTTCTCAAAAATCATGCAAAAACTATTTAAGATAGTAACGTAAAATGCTCAGTTCCAAAGTTAGAAATGAATCAGATTTTTTTTTTTTGCTTTGATGTAGTAATTCATTATGTAGTATATAGCATAACAGCGCCAAACATAATTTGATGTAGTAAACCGTTGTTTCTGGTATAACAATTCCATAAACGTTAGATACTCCGACAAATAAATATGTCAGATAGGGAATTTTATACCAAAACTTGCGATTTTCATATTGAAAGACAATGGCTTTATGTGAACAAAATAATATGATTAGGTTAACAAAAATCGAGGCCGTCATTCACAAGAATTTTAAGCAATGGATTATATACGGGATAAAGAGTGTTACTGCAGATATCCCAATTGATGACTTTGCCGGGGGTCGCTTTCTCTCGTATCTTTCGTGTCAGCTGGTTACCATATTTGTCTAAAATGTTGGCCTCCTCCCGATTGCTAATATAGTTCTCCATAGCGATGTGATCTGTAATGGCTGACTTATTTCTTTCAGAAGGTTATTCTTTTCTATTCTTTCTGGTGAATTATCTTTGTTACAAGAACACTCGAAGACTTGGAAAAGTCGCGCAGTCGCTCGATGATGAGAGCGTTTCTTGCAAAAAAAAAAAAAAACATGATTTGTAAGAAAATCGCTAACACATTGAATTAATTAGAATGTGTGTCAATAAGAATAACATCCTAATTGGGGTAAATACTTCTTATTTTGGGGTTACGCATTTTAAACTATGTTGACCATAACCGTCAAACTTGCTATTTATTTTCTCTATTATTTTGAACATTGTGTTTGTAGGTTTGAAATCAGTGCATGGGCTACCCTGTCTAGTGAAAGATTGTGAAAAAAAATTGGTAAAAACCCCCGGTGGTCTGTAGTGTACACTGAATCCAGGATCCTACTAGTTTAGGTATTAAACCACAAATACCTGTTGTGGTCAGGTGCATGGTGCTCTGGCTGAATTTGCCAGTGGAAGCATGGACATAGGCGAGGTGTTTGATAGAGTGAATTATCGATATTTTTTTAGTTATAGGGAGTGGGAGTATGATTTCTGACTAATATGATTTTGTGAAATTATTTGTATCAGACGTGTGAACTAATGAACGGAGTCGGTAGAGCGCCTTGAACATGGTAGCTATGTCGTGGAGACCAAGGTAATAAATACCCTTTAAACACAAACAAATAACCCTTGTGAACAAATGATCTGAATTTTTTTGTAATAACACAGATTTATTATATTTTTTTTTCAATTTGATTGGTTCAAGAATATCATAGCAGTATCGACAACACACCTAACTGTGGTCAATTACTTTCTTTCTCCTGCTATTGCATTTAAAATGACCTAATTCTTCTACGTAAAATTAAAAAGTACCATTTGATCAACTGTATTGGCCGAAAAGAAATCGACCAAAAAAGCTGGTCACATTTAATACTTAACCCCCGTCTTACTTACCAAGGGGGGTGGGGGTCCCTACTGAACTTTGAAACGGTGCGCTAAAATGCCAAAATATTTCGTAAAAAGCTTTCGGGTAATCGTTTTCTCATCCTTTCTGGTCATTTTAGCGAAAAAATGTGAAGTTAGCAACTTCATTTCATTTTTGAAATTATTATGCACAGTATGGCTCTAAAATAATGTATGTAAAATTATTCAATTGCCATAATTAAGAGCTGAATCGGCATGAAAACCCAATATTCCTACCTTTTTAACGTAAAATTGGATTTTCGACTATTTTCTGTGGTAAATTCTAATTTGGAGCAGACTCGTGGACTTTATGAGGTCATTGACGCCATGTTAGTAGTACTTATTTTGGCGTCATTGGAAATACGAGGGCAATAGCTGTCCAATGTATCAAAATCATAAGCATCGGGTGCTTTATAAAGAATTGTGGAGGCTCAACTTGGTAAACCGTGTTACAAAAAGGCTTGATAAGAGGAGGGTTAAACTACCTGTTGTTGTTTACCTTTGTAGAAAATAATAGTTTAAAATTCTAGCTACCAGCCAATAATTGTACATACAATTTAATTGTCTTTTTTAGACAGGAAATAGATAGCAATTTTGTTATTTTCGACTGGGTGACAGCTTATATTCTCTTCAACAGATATTAAGTTGTGAGAAAACATAATTACTAAGCATGACATTACCACAACAAGAAATCTTCTTTACAGTCGGACTACTTCTGAGCCGGCTGCAAAATCGTTTTCTACCAATCTCTGAAAAAAAAACAGCCTTGTACGCAGCCCGGGGGGGGGGCACTCACATTTAAAAGTGCGACGCATCCGCGTTATTAAAAACGTCGAAAATGGGTCGGATTTTAAGTATATGGCGTCGTCGACGTTTTTTTAAATAAGGGTCCATTTTTGGCTCTTTCGACGTTTAGGGCTTCGTTTTCAAACCTTAGTTTTCGCCATTAAGGGTCATATTTTCTAGGTATAAATCGGCCGGTAAAAGACGTCTTTTTTCTTCCATTGCAACCTCTAGCTCTAAATACTTTGCCAGAAAAATTCTTAGATATTTGACCAATAAAGTTCTTAATGTTTATCCATAATAACCCCACGTTTTGAATGTTATTTTCCTTAAAATTGGCCAGAAACTACACAAGTCGGAATCAACATCAAGTGATTAAAAACTTGACTTACATTCCCGACGATTTTCACTGATACCAGCATTTAATTTTTTGCATTTCTATCGATAGCCCATTGTCATCAAGCACAGTGTTATTATTGTGTAAGAGATTGTTTTGTGATTAACGATCGCGGCAGTGTTATTCAACAATACCAGTAGGGTTAAAATAGAATAAATGACCAGTTTTGAAAGAGTTAGTAATACTTTTCTCAAGGTAGCAAAATGCATCACTATCATGATACTTTCAGAAGAAAATTCAATCTTGTTCCAATGACTGCTTGTTCCTACAATTTTTACTATATATATAATTTTAGTCCCCACTTAAAGTAAAATAGACAATGTGTTTAGACCCATGCCTCTGATAAGCTCCTAGGCGACCTCGTAACTGCCCGATATGGAGCTTTGTTATGGTTTGGGTCCAACAGTCCACTTAGCTTCAAGTGCCTTCCATGCATGCAGACTGGCTTATGGACTTATTTTTTCTCCCATCTCCTTGCTTCAAGTATAGGCTAAAAGTTGATAGACTTAATGCATATGATAAGCTCCTAGGCGACCATATAAACGCCCATTATGCAGCTTTGTTCAGGGTTTGGGTCAAACTGTCCACTTAGCTTCAAGCTTCCATGCAGACAGACTGGCAAATGGATTTTTTGTCTCTATTTCAAGTAACATAGACTAAAATCTGTATCCCATGTTGGTGTGTCACTCTTGTGTCCTTTTGGATCCATCCTTTAGTACCCTGCTGGACAGTTGGAATAGATTTGGTCAGTTTTTATTTATAGAATAAAAGTTGATAGTCATATATAGACTAAAAGTTGATAGAACTGTGCCTCTGAAACTCATAGCGACCTGCTAACTGGCCGATATGAGCTTTGTTGAGGTTGTGGGTCCACAGTCCCACTTAGCTTCAAGTGCCTTCCATGCATCGACGGCTTAATATGGACTAAACAAAGGCGTTTCAGGGTTGGGTACCCCCCTTCGACCCCGCCATGGATATACCCACTCGCTGCGTGGGTATCACATTTTTCCATGTTTTTTTAAGAAGAGTGACTGGCATCTCTGAATAAAGTGGCCCATAGTGAGTGTGTGTGTGTGTTATTAAATGTGCATCCCACACTTGTGAGACGTTTTTGTTCATAAAACAAAAGGACACATTTTTTCCTGGGCCTAAAATCCACTAGGGTCTGAAAATATGAACTTTCTTCTGATACCAAAATTCTCCATTTTGATGGAGTAAGGGGGGAGGGGCGAGGTTTGTCCCGATGCACTTATGGTACGACAAATTATATTAACGCCATTTTGGGTATGAAATGATAAAACTTACAAAGACAATAAGGTATCAATTAACTACCACAGTTACGGACGCCAATATGGTCTACGTTCGAAGGGTTGATTAACAATCATTGGTAAGCACTTTAATATGTGAGGACCCCCCCCGGGGGTCGCAGACATTCGTAGCTAACTATCCAAGCGTGAGTACGCACACACTTTGGACCTAATGCAAACACTATTTTGAAATTCTTAATGGTACAGTTATAACAAAATACGACAGCAACTAGTGCCAATAATAGCATTTACCCACTTAAACTAGAGTCGTTTCTAATCCACGTTCACTCAGTCCAATTGCCGACGCAATAACGCTGGATGCCTGGACTTTAAGGGGCTCCAATTAAAATGGTATTTTTTCGCGCTGAAAAGTTAATTTCCAATCGGTCGGGTGTACAGTGTGAGTCAATAACAACCCTATTCAGAAAGATGTTTTCTTCCAAAGGTTAAACGTTAGTTTTGCTTCAATGTTTGCTTTGGTTGTTTACAAAGATAAACCGGCTATCAAATATTTGTTATTTGGGTCTTTCCGGGCTTAGGGTTTTCAGAAACTATGTCATTTGCGGAGAACCTAAAAATTCATTTTGCCGATTTTAGCCATACAATGCGGAGAGCCTGACACCGACGTACCATACACACATTAATACAAAGCAATTCACACATTCAATTTCAGATTGTATCGATTTCTTTCTTCTCGACAAAAACATATCAGTTTCAAAAATGGTCCTATTTTGTAAACATAATTATAAGTAAAATATCTCAAAAATTAAATTAAACATTGTCCAATCATAAAGGATCAGTTATTGAAAATCACTCAGATCATGGCTAGTTCATGAACATAATGGAAACTGCTAGAGTTTTTGTTTTGTTACATCTCTAAGGTAATTATTTTGCACAAATACATATACTCAGGGTCCATACATTGCGAAGAAGGAACTACAGCTGAAGCGTTTCTTAAATAATAGAATTAACTCTAAAATTCATTTCCTCGCACTGCTGTTTATCCAGTGGCATTACAAACTTTTCTTGGTTTCCTTTAGCTCCCAAGTTCGTTGTAGGTTTAAAACCAACTATGAATCTTGCTGAACCACAGTAAACTTTGGTCGTACACCAGACCAGCTATGCTTGAATTTCTTATTTGTAAATTGAATTTTTTTTTACTTAGCATTTTCTTTTGTAACTCTGGGATATTATTTTATAATCATTCAATTACTTCCCACCTTATTGTTAAACAATAATTTGGTGTTAATGTTTGACTCAAATCATGCTGAAGGCCATGTTACTTTATGTAAGCGT
This sequence comes from Ophioderma brevispina, assembly GCA_023653785.1. Lineage (NCBI taxonomy): Eukaryota > Metazoa > Echinodermata > Ophiuroidea > Amphilepidida > Ophiodermatidae > Ophioderma > Ophioderma brevispina. Next base: position 82,476 of record JAMKCH010075844.1, read on the forward strand.
ACATTCTTTGTTTGGCTCAAAATCGGCCAAACAGGATTTTGACGTCTCTCAGCAAAATAGGCGTAACTTCTTTCTCCAAAGTCCAAATGACACCAAATAAACGTTTTCTGAAAGCCTGTTTATCCTTCTTTATAACCATAGCAAACATGTGAGCAAAAACAATTCTTAACTATTTTAATTATTTTTTTATTCTGAATGTAGGGTTTTTTGACTCACACTGTATTACATAGTGACGGGTGTTAAACAAAATACGAATTTTTGTTTCTGAGAAAATCGCATTTTAAAAATCGCGAACTCTAGAGGGTCCGTACACATCCCTACATACCATTCAAACAATCAAATCCGATTAAGAAACGAAATCAACAACTGAAAATTTATTTTAGCTAATATTTTTGAATTCTTACTTGATAAAATGGATGTAATACATAGGAAAAGTTAACCATATCATATCCGTCACACCAAAAATACGCAAAACGGCGATTTTGTTCATGACATAGTGACGGATGTTGAATTTTCCCTATACTAAAGCGTTATTCAGCATCCGTCATTATGGAAAACATCAATCGGCGTTTTCTGAACATCCGTCAAACCAACGTTCGTCATCGCGAATCTGCTCAATTTGGTTTATTAAATAATGACGGATGTTGAGTGGATTACCGCGATTCATCGATTTGAACTGTTAATGTAATATAAATTTCTACTAATATCGATAATTATAAATTAATTACATATTTTGCTTGTGTCAGTTATAAATTTAAGATGAGAATATTTACTAACAAAAGTATTTAAAAAGCCTTGGTGGGAAATCAAGTATACACTTCTTTGACAGATGGTTCAACATCCGTCACTATGTAATACACCAAAGTCCCTGTTATGCAACATACGTCAAAATTGCAAAATTTCTAATTAAGATTATTAATTAATGAAGTACTTGCAAGGTTCGGCACTTGGCATGTTTGAAGATTTTATTATTTAGTACGATTTCCCTTAATTTCGTAAAAATGATAAAATTCAACATCCGTCACTATGTAACACACCCGACGAAATGGTATTTAGTAATTGTGACTTTGGACCACACTTCTTATTCTGAGGATTAAGCACCTTTAATTAGTAATTATGAAAAAGGCCTCCGCTGCCCTCACCCCTTATCCACTAACGGAGTGCACATTAAAAATATAATTTTCCACAAAACATGTTACACCTTTGACCTTTAGTGGCTACACGTGTATGAGGACTATTATAAAAATACTTATAAGCAGCTATATGGTGACACGTAATTTGACCTGGACTCTAGCTGTACAAATAAATGGGAAAATCCATTGCTTGGAATAAGGTACCACGAAAAATACTTTTCAAACACCCAATTGCTTTGATTTAATTGAGCCATCAGGTAACACTTTAAGTGCATCATGGTCAAGGAAATATCAAAACAATATGGCCGCTTTTCTGCCTGCATGAAAATCGTTGTTTCACCCCTATAGTTTCTAATATGTCTTAGAGTACTCTTGACATGTGTAGAGTTTCTTTGAATTATTCTATTAAAGGTACCTTTCGTGAGCACCTTCTGTTTTTTTTTTATTATTATGTTTCACTAGAAAAGCTTATTCACAAAATATCAGCTGATTCTCATCGTAAGTTTTGGTGTTATAAGCAAATGTTTGTATCACAATTGTACGGACAAAATTGCGAATTTCTCGCAGAGAGAGGATCGAATTTGTATGTCAGAATGGGCACACATACTACACTACTTAATCCAACGGTTCAGATGATACAAACATCTCAACCTTTTTTATGCGAGTATGTACTCATTTGAAAGGCATACTGCAGATGAATGTTGCATACTGTTGTCTACAAACTATTTAGGCAACTTTCACTCTCACTTATGAAAGAGCTTATAGCGATCGGTGGAGCACAATTGAAGCGTATTCGTTATCAAATGTCTATGCCGCAAGTTTGGTGTGGACAAATTGCACTTCCCTGGACATCCTGATGCGAAAACTGAGAGAATGAATCGTACCATACGTTCTCAACTTATTAGGTCCTTGCAATCATTTCCTGGAGAATAGGACGATTTAATTCCTCATATTGAGTTGACGTACATGATGTCCCCAAAAGTGGGGATTTCTCAAAAACTGCTGAAGCTGCGATTTTCAATTTCACGGAGGATATTGATTATATTCTTTTGTATATAATCCCATGACAATCCGCCCACGCAGGCTGGGATTCTTGGAGATCTTGGCCCGAAATCATGCTCCAGGAGCATATATTTTCAACTCGTCTCATAGGGGCGCTATTCATTATTATGTGTGCGCTTTATTCCGTTAATGTTTATATTGAAGTATTACAAAAGAAAGACTTCCTGTCGGCTCGGATTGCGTGGCGTGTGGCTTTGGGCGCTCGTCTTATTATCTAAAGGTCGTGGGTTCGAATCCCACTCCTGGAACAAAATTTAGTTTATGATTTTATTTGTATTTTAGAGTTGGACATTCGCCATCGAAGTGGTTACATAACTCCCTGGTTACTGGATCACGCACCTTTTGGAATGTTATTGCAAGCCATAGACTTTGTGTGGCGATCATTTTGATCTTGGTGCAGGACTCAAAAGCGTGATCCAGTTGACATAGTAACGACCGGATTACACGTAACACTTCGCCAGCGAATTGGAATCATAAAAACATCAGAGTTGTGGATTGAAGTAGAAAAAATTGAATAGCTGCCTTATGAGATAATAAGACTGGTCATGGTCCTGGAGCATGATCTCGGGCCACAATCTCCGACGTGCGGAGATGTGACGGATTATCGAAAGGCATCTGTTTTTCACCCATTCCAACTATGATTTTGCATTACCGTAAGCTAAATGTTATGCTGTGCAACGAAATTGACTGACGAACAATGGAATAGAAGCGCTCATAATAGAAATTGTACTTTGGATTTAGACCGTTATCACGAACGCGCGAAAATAATGCACAATTTTTTTCGGTTGATAAAATTGCGAAATTGGCCGGGTAAACCTATAAGATGTTTAAAAGGAACAAAACTAGAACACAAATGAAGTATTCCCCTTTCCTTGACCGCTCCAACCATCCTCCCTGTCAGAATTAGAAAGAGGAGGCCTAAATATTGAGAGTTTTGCTCTCAACTGTCTTCATACCGATAACTTTTTATTGATTTTTGCTTTTGTTACTATCGAATCGGCCCTTAAATTATATTAAGCCACGGACCAGTTTGAATGATTATGGCAAATGTTACAAGTCTGATGTACGTGTATTTCTTGCATTTCAGTTGGGTAAACCTAAGCCATTGGATAAACCACTCCGGGGGGCTTATTCAAATACCTGATTTACACACAAAGAAACTGAAAATGTTTTCAGACTTTTTCATTTCAGGCGAAGAAATCAATATCAGCAAACAATCGACCAACTTTTAGGGTCGACCTATAGGGCACAGTTCCTTGAAGGAAGGGTCAGATAAATATCTGTTTATAGCGGTATTTGATAGGTAATATATTTTAGTTAATATATTTAACCAGTGTGTATGGCTCTAACTTTCCTCTGTATTTACCGTTTATTCACATTCAACACCACTTTTCGCACCCGCATGGAATGCAATAAGTAGTGTATTTTGAACCTATTATTGGAATGCTGGGGTCTTTTTTATTAAATTCTTAAAACACCTCAAGCAGCGATATCAAAATCACTCTTTCAAATTAAGTCACTAATCCAAATATCAATAATGGGTCCTATTTATATTCTTTATTTACGACATACGTCTTCTTTAATAGAATAAACAAAATAACTGAAATTAAGTTACTTTTTTTCTATTCAAGCGGACATTCAAATCCTAAGACGACAAAAGGGTAGTATAACTCTCACCCACACCATGGTTACGTTTCCCACAAACTCGTGCTAGAAGTTGTGTCGCAACTCATGCTCTCACACAAGTTAAGCTATGCAATTTAAGATTTCCTAATTGCTACAGTGTGATCAATACAACCCTATATTCAGAAGATGTTTTTTCTTTCTTTCAAAGGTTAAATGAGTCTTTGCTTCAATGTTTGCTTTGGTTGTTACGAGGGGTAACAGGCTCTAAGAAGATTTTTATTTGGTGCCTTTCGGACTTTGGGTTCAAAACATGTCAATTTTGCGGAGAGACCTCCAAATTCAGTTTGGCCGATTCTAGCCAAACAATGCGGAGAGACCGACATCGACGTATACCATAACACATTAGCAAAGGCAATGTTACACATGCCAATTCATGATGGTATCGTATTTCTTCTCTCAGTTTGAATAAATGGTCTATCATGTATATTGTGTCAAAATTGTAACTAAATATCTTCAAAAATTAAATTACCATTTTTTGTTTAATCATAAAGAGCCAGTTATTTGAAAATGTGCTCCTATCAATGTCTCAGTTTCAACATAATGAAGACTGACTCAGAGATTTTTTGTTTTCACATCTCTAAGGGTAATTATTTTGCACAATCCGGTATACTCATCGTCCATAAATTACAAGAAGAACTAAAGCTGATGTTTCTGTAAATAAATCGGAATTAAAACTTAAAATTCATATCGCAGTGCTGTTTTTTTAAGCGGGAATACAAACTTTCTATGTTCCACTTTTCCCTCTCAAGTTTTCGTTGTAGGTAAAACCATGAAATCTTGCCGAACCCAAATTAAACTGTCGTCTTACCCCAGCTATCTTGAATTCGTATTTGGAAATTGGACATTTTTTACTTAGCATTTTCTTTTGTAAATCTCTGGGATATTATTTTTATATCCTTCAATTAAACTCTCGCCACCTTCATTGTTTAAAACAATAATTGGTGTTTGTAGCCTACTCAAATCACTGCTAAGATCATGTTACTCTATGTAAGCGATCCATCTTTGTTTGGCTCAATGGCCAAACAGGATTTTTAGTTCTCCTCAGCAAAATAGGCGGAACTTTTCTTCCTCCAAAGTCCAAATGATACTAAATAAACGTTTTCGAAAGCCTGTTTATCTTCTTTATCCATAGCAACATTTGAGCACAATCAAATTCTTAACTTTTTAATTTTTTTAATCGAATGTAAGGTTTTTTTTTTCTCACACTGTATTAGTTCCGACCTTACGTCTGTTCCCCCAAACCCCCTGCGAGGATGGTGTTCTCAGAATCGTGATCCGCATCAAGAGTTAGAACATCTCAGACTATTTTTCTACGCCGAAGCCTATCGATTAAACGATTAATTGGGAGTATTTGTGCGTGTAATGTGTTCGAGCGTGTGCGACACAAAGAGGTTTAATATAGATAGAGAGGCAAAACGTTACGTCTCTTTAGAATTCATCGTCTCGCATGTTTTTGCCGACCACAATAAAACCTTAGAGTACAACAATGAAGCAATGGCTGCCCCTTCGCTTCTGTCCACATACGTGGGTGCCGCTTTGCATTATTACACTAATCGGGTATGATAACAAATTGATGTCTGGTGTTAGAGGGTCCAGTGTAATAATAGTGCACCTGATCTTGTGCTCAGATACTCTTTTTTCTCAAATGCACTGCGCGCTAGGTGAAAAGATGTATTCATTGACGGCGCGGACCAGGGAGGGGGGCTAGGGGGGCGCGCGCGCTCCCGTAATTCTGCAAAATCTGCAAAATCAGCCCATTTTGGACAAGTTCAGCCTTCAGCCACCGGTAATTTGACATTTTTCAATCCTGGATCCGCCCCTGATTGAGGTGGTTTTTTTAACTCACGACGACTGACTTGTCGATTGCATTCGTTTTGGGTAGACAAATTTAACCACCAATAGCACCCAACATCCCAACAACTGATCTTTTGCGGATTGTTTGTATCGAAGTGACATTATGTGTGTATACAAGCACCCAAACTAATAATTCTTCCGTGATATTAGTCTAGCCTATTTCATGGTTTCCCATGCACCCCCCTTAAAACTAAATTCCTACCACGATTTTTAGAATCTCTACTACATCTACTGTAAAGAATGTTGATGTTCCCAAAATCAAATATTGTCCACGGGGTCCGTTTTGCGGCCATCTTGGATTAAGAGGGATTATTCGTACAAACGTGTTTCAATTGAGTTGAAAAGTAATCTCAAATGATTCGTCTCACCATAGGAATCAGAAAAGAAAAGTTTGGTATATTTGTTTATGTTCAGTTTACAGAGATATGATGAATGTTGATAAAGGTCATTGACTTTTGATTGGTCAATTGTACCAGGGCCAAATTTTCAAAATGCAATGGATTCTTGGCAAATTTGGGTATCAATTGTAGCTAATGAGCATGAAGGCACTCCAGAAAAGTATAGTTGCACTATCTAGGAGTTTTTATTGGTAGTAAAATTAGGGTAAAGTTTACATTTTATCAAAATTTGTTATTTTTATTGTTTTGTATGGAATTGGGACTAATCCTCTCTTTCCTAACCGGTGAACCAAAATGGAAGACTGAAATCATGGAAACTGTAACATTTTCCAGATTGCTCATTGCTCATACCAACAATTTTGAACACAATTTTGTCAAGATTGAAGCATTTTTGAAAATTTGCCCCTATACAATGACCAATCGAAAGGTCAATGACCTTACACATTTTCGCCATATCTCTGTATGAACATGCCAGATATTTCAACTTTATATTGTCTGATTCCTTCTGAAGAGACGAATCATTTGAGATACTTTCAACTAAATTGAACCGCTTTGGCGATTAACTCCTCTTGTATCAAGATGGCCTCCAAAAAATAGGGTTTGGGGTTAAAATTTTAATTTTGTAACATCAAAATTATTTAGTAGATGTCTAAGAGATTCTAAAAATCATGTTAGAATTTAGTTTTAAGGGGGGTTCATGGAACCCATATAAGCTGCTTGACAACAACATGTCAGCGCCCAACACGGACGACTGGTTTTCAATGGGCTTCACACCAACCCTTTGGTGGCGACAGTGCTTCGCTTATTTCTCTTTTCGCATAATGGAATGTATAGGTTGTCCTGTTTGATTTTAAAACTGTTTTAGTTATTTTCATATGTGGTTAAGTTAGATTTCGTCGATAAAATGGTAAATGTCTGTTTGGTAAACTGAATTTGGTCTTTGGTCAATTATATTCATATTTGGATCAATGCTATTCATACCTTTCCCCGTCCAAATATACGTAAATTTCGTCTAATCATGTGGTTAGCAACTTTTAAAATGTCTAAATTTATTTCGTCTTTTACCAAATGATTTCATATTTGTTTTATTTGATTTCGTCTTTAACCGTGCATGTATGTGTATAGATATAGGACTAAACTTTATGCCTATTTCCTCTTTTTCCTCGACCTTTCTTTAATTTTTCATCATTTTACATCTTTATTTTTTTCTTTGTTTATGAATTTCTTAATACTTATGTTTTCGTTTTTACATTTCTTGATCATGAAATTGACATTAAATAAATGTAACTGAAAGTGACTTTCGACAGAGTTTTCACTTATTTTTGGGCTGTCCCGATGGTTAAATCATGCACAAAATCTAGAAACTTGAGAGCAAAGGTTTTTTTAAACTGCGTTGTTTATATATTATTTCTTATGCCATGTTTGATCAAAATGATGTTAGCCGTTTACCCAATTACCTATCCATCAATTTGTTGTGTGGCGCTATGCAATACGGAAGAGAGGTAACACCGTATTCGTGTAATACTGTGGGACGAATTGCATTGATAAAAGTATGAAAAATAATGAACAAAGACGAATTATATTTGTGCAATTGCCTTCGACTAAACAGGTGAGACGAATTATATGTTCCAAGGACGAAACTTAATGACCAATTTATGAAATGCAGTCGTCATACTCTGAAATACAATGTTTATTGACGAAATTTATTTCACGAGATGCACAATTCAATTTTCTAAGACGAATTATAAAAAAAAAAAAAAAAAAAAAACAGGACGAATTTGTCAACGGATTTGACGAATATCAACGACACACATTTGAAATACAATGACACAAAAATGAACATCAGTTACTGAAAAGTTAAATCGGTTTTGCTTTTCTCGCGATTCACATTTTTAGGACGAAATCCAATTGTCTGTTTTATTAAAATCAATTACACAAGTGCGAAAATAACTGGGAAAACCTATATTATTTCTTATGCCATGTTTGATCAAAATGATGTTAGCCTTTTACCCAATTACCTATCCATCAATTTGTTGTGTGGCGCTATGCAATACGGAAGAGAGGTAACACCGTATTCGTGTAATACTGTGGGACGAATTGCATTGATAAAAGTATGAAAAATAATGAACAAAGACGAATTATATTTGTGCAATTGCCTTCGACTAAACAGGTGAGACGAATTATATGTTCCAAGGACGAAACTTAATGACCAATTTATGAAATGCAGTCGTCATACTCTGAAATACAATGTTTATTGACGAAATTTATTTCACGAGATGCACAATTCAATTTTCTAAGACGAATTATAATTTAACCAGATATGAAATATAATGCAAATAGTGTTAAATTAAACGGGAAAACCGATATTAAAAGGTTAGTGACACTAAAAAAGACAAGCATTATATTACCCGGACACCATGTCTATCATATAAAAAGGTAGTTAGTATACTGGTGTTCGCACAAGCAAAGCCGACGATAACAAATCCTGCAAAATGTAAGTTTTTCAACCGCGCTATTTGTTTTGTCTTTTCCAGTTCCAAATATTTTAGGCCAGTCTGAATGGGAATATTGCTGGAAACAATAACGAAGTTAAAATAATTTGAAAGGTGAAGATTAAATCGTTTTCTTTCTGAGTTGACAGACATTATATTTACCTATGTAAATGTGGAAAATACATCTTAAAATAATTCCATCTATGCAAGGTAAAACAAAAGGTATGAGCATGGGCATTCCGTATTCATTTACCATACATTACTATAGGTTCATGTATGGACAATGTAGTCCTGCGTCGTTTGGGGAAATATTCTCACCATTGGGTTACTTTATTTCCGATTTCTGTCATTTTTTCATTTGAGTTTCAAAGAGTCCCCCCCCCCCAAAAAAAGCTTTGTATTCACTAAGTAGCCAAAAACGGATGTTATTTTTGGATATGGTTCTTTTTGACATATTCTGTATACATGCAGTGATCATCTTGTAATCTAAGTTATCTTATTGTTTATTGTATTTAATGTCTCCATTTACTTCTTCTTCTTAGTAGTAGTTGTAGTTGCTGTGGTGCTAATGGTAAAAACATTTAAAAAACGGAATTTCCTTACTAGAAAATAATACATTCTGTCCGAAAAGTAATTTTGCCCATGTTTAACACAATAACTTTATTTAGATATTGGCTACAGAAAAAAATCCGATCTAAATGCTTGACCCATCTTCAAAATTCCAAACATGTTACTGCAGATATAAATTATGTTACATATATAGTCACCAAGACTAAGATACCTTTAACTGCAAACCATACTTTTAAGTATAATTTAAAAAAAAAAAATAATTATCTATTTATGAAGCTTGAATCAGTATGACATTTTAATTTGTATTGTGTTACAAACATGACAAATAGGTTGTTTAATGTTTATACTAGTTTCCGTTAATTTTATACAATAACCTTGATGGGAACAGTCTGTATTTTGTACTTTTTTAAAATTATTATTATTATTATTATTAATTTACTTTCCCCAGAATTTTCAGATATAACCATCCTAGGAATCTACTGTACTATTTCAGTACCTTTAAGACGGTGTTCCAATATGTCATATAATTCGTATGGTATATCAATTATGGTGTAGGCCTTTAGTATTCGAAAACCTCCTTTTTGGAAAGGATCCGGTGTGTTTATATAATTCAGAATTTGTCGTTCGGGACCCAGTTCTACCTCCTAGATCACGACCACCACCGCTGCCATGATTACATCAAGCTACACATATATGAAAACGCTGTTTAAGGCTGACTCAGAGATTTCCCGATGTGGACGCCATGAATTTTCAACCAAATCGTGTTTTTTTTTGCATGTACATATACACTGAAAAAATGGAGTGTTAAAATGTTAACACCAAGTCGGTGTCAAGCTTGTCAGTGTTCTGGTGTTGAAATATAGAATTTAACACCGCTCGGTGTTGCTGCACAATTTTGAATTTTGTTGATCTGCTCATGAAATGTTTGAAATGTTACAGGTAAGCAGTTACAACAGATGCAAACAAAAACAAAATCAAACATTTTCTACTAAAATGTCAGACGTTACAAATATAAATGTTAACACCAATGTTTAGTGTTAATTAACACCAGAGGGTGCGGTCCCGTATTGATTCCAGGAGGGTGTTAAATTAACACAAGTAGTGTTTATTTGGCTCCAGCAGTGTTAAAAAATATCAACACTGGTATGTAGTGTAAAATTAACACCAAGCAGTGTATTACAATACATTGAAACACCGAAATTTGTGTTATACAACACTGAAATTGTGAAAATCTAATACCAGTTAATGTGGTCCTCTGTTGATTCCAGGTAACCCCCCCCCCCCCTTGGTAAACAGTGTTACAAAAAAGGCTTGGTAAGACGAGGGTTAACATTTATATTAAAAACGCAACTTTATTTTAACGTTTTCCTTTAAAATATATAAATTTATCAAAAATGGCATACATTTGTGCCGAATTTTTAAAAAATGAGCCTGGGATTCTTGATAAATATAGTTTTTAAAATAAAATTAGGAAACTCTTCATCATACATACAAAAAAGCGTTAATCGGTACGTTGAAAAGTACGTGGATTGCTGAACCGCGCATATGGGTTTCGAATATGACCTTGCTCCGCACGTCATGTGATTACCAGCTGGGAGACTCATGTCTTCTCCCTTGCTTTATCGTGTTTATATATATATCGCCCACTGATCTCTCTCACCGCTGGCGAGTGCCAAATTATGTAAAACGGTTTCCTGTGGAGTGTGAACTGCGCACTATGATGAGATTGCGATTTATTATCAGACGTTAGTCCGTATATTGGAATTGGTCTACTTTTGAAGGTCCAAAAATGTGTCGGCAGAAGACAGTAAGTGTGCATGTATTGCGGGTAGGTACTGCCTTTTACATTTTGAGTGGAAATTGAACTTCTGTCGACGGTTTTGGTTAGAGGGAGCAGAATTTGGGACTATAAATTGAGTATGTTATGTGTTGAAGTCTTTGGGCCGAAAGGCTTGTGTTGTGTTTTGGTGCAGGAAAAAGGTAGATTTTTGGACGAATTCTGAGGCAAGTTATTTCAAGAAATGAAGTACATCTAGAGACTTGCGAATGTGGAATACTCCATGTTCCTAAATGGGGGGGGGGGTCTTATTGAGGAAACATATAATGAGTGTGCTCGGAGAGAGAGGGTGAATAAAATATAAACTATTGGGAATCTGAAGGCATTTGGGGATGATTTATAGCAGAGAACATTTTACATGTATAACTGAAGAAGAATATAAGTTTTTTTTAATTGGACCAGAATGTCACCTTTTTTGCGAGATGGTTTCAACTTCCATTGTGGATATGGAGATGCATGCATTACAATCATGTTATTGTCCTTGGCCACTTAAGTGCTCTGCTCCATGGGGCTTCACTGCTATGGGCCTATATTGTTTATTGTCATAATTGACAATGTTTATTTCTTGCTAACTAATATATAGAATTTAAATAATTTTGCTTATAGAGTTAGTTATAATCGAAAAAAAAATGTTGTAAATGAAAAAAAAAAATCAGACCAATTTGATATCTTAAGCATAACATGTTGTCAATATATATATTTTTTAGGTATTTGGAAGACTATGTACATGTAGATTGGAAATGTGTTGCTGTAAAGAATCAGAGAAAGTGAGAGTGTGAGGGTGAGGGGGTGAGCAGGGTACTTTTTTGGGTACGGATATATATGGCCGACTTCCGACTTAATTAAGAGCTTGGGAACTGATATGTCTTTTAATAGATAATAAATAATAGATTTGGAGGAAACTTGAAGGCTTTTGAACTAAAATTTGGCTCAACTTCAACTGAGGAAAAAAGGAAGCGTATGAGAGTGAGGGCGAGAGACGAGGGGGTGGGGGGCACTCTGGGTAGGGATCTGTGGCGTCCGACCTCAGAACTTAGGAACTTGGAAACGGATTTTGTCTTTTAGTTTAGGGCCTTAGAAAATGGATTTGGAGGAATATGCAGACTTTAGAACTCAAAACTTGGCCCAAATTAAGCTTCTGGGGTAAACAATTTCCCAAAAGGGACCTCAAGAACTAATTATGCTTCAAATGGAAGTATTATTAACTCAGTGCTGGAGTGCTGAAGAGGCGTGAAATGGGGTTGTTGGAAAGGAGAACCCTGGGTGGTTTGGAAAGAGAATCATGTGATAGTTGGGGAAGTGGACCGGGGTAATTGGGAAGTGAAATCTGTGTTACTTTAGAAAAGATATGTTGTCTGGAAAGAGACCACGAGTATTTGGGAATTGGCCATATTTGGGTTAGTTGGAAATGGCACCTGTGTTTGATGAGGAGAATCCTAATTACTTGAGAAGGATGCTCAGTGGCAGCTGGGAAGTGGCTCTGAGACAGATGAAAAGGGGATCTTGTGAAGTTGAGAAGGGACACTGTGGCAATTAGGACCTTGGACTCTGAGGAGGTCAACAAAGTGGACTTATAGTTGCAAGGGGGGGGGGGCTAGGTAGATGGCAAAAGTTTACTAACACTACAGGTCACGTCTGATAAGGTTCGGTACGGAACCTAACAACCCCCCGTCACGAATCGCGAAAGCCGAGAACCGCGAAATTCTAGTTCCGTATAATGTGTTTACACAATTTGGCACTCGACGACCCTCCAATACAATGGATTGGAAACATGGGCTTAGTAATTGAGGCACTGACTGCCATATTGGTCATCCAAAAAGAGCCAAAGAAGGTGGTTAAGAGGCGGTCATTTATACAAAATTTGTTTCCATTGTTATGTCGCTTTATCCATATTTCAGACTTCAGAATCAAGCCAATTCAGTGAGCTCATTGTATTTGCGCGTATGGAATGGCATGTCTCTAAAACGTGCATCCGGGACACAACTTCTGTTAAAACAGTTGTCTCTGGAACACTGTTAAAATTAGTTGGTCAATTGACAAAAAATAGTCATTTTAACACTTAAGTGCCCAAGGGGGGGGGGGGTTCCATAGTACCCAACATTTGATTTTTTTGCGATTTCTTGGTTACGCAATCAAATTTTTCAAGGAGTTTTTTTGCTAATTGTCTGATTTATGAATACGCTTCTCCTGATACTAAAAAAATTCAATCCGCCCACGGCTTCATTAGAATAATTAGGTTGGGTCCCTAGGAACCCCCCCCCCCCCCCTTGGGCACTAACGGAAGTGAAAAAATCAAGATATTTTACTAATTAAAAAATGAAAGTAATTAAATCTTGGGATTTATTTGCTTAGATATATACATTAGGAGGCAATTAATTAATAATTAATAATACTTAAATCAAATAACCTTTTGTATGCTGATAGCATCAATTTTAATTTTGTCATGACGTGCTCTTAACTGTGTAAGTCTATGGGAAAAATAAGGTGATTTGAAGTTTCTGAGTAAAATACAAGATGGTATAAATTTGGCTATATTTTTGATTATTTTAATTGGTTATTCTAGAGTAGATAAAATTAATTATTTTGGTTCAAAACCTTATATTGGAGTTGCTGAGGATGGAAATATACGAACCACTCCTTTTCGGAGAGTGACAATTTCAAATGGCCATAGCTCATAGGTCAAAGTTCGGATTTCAATTTTTATTGTGGGTATGTGGTTCTTACGTGACCCCCATTTACTTGTGTTAGTGTCATGATCAAACTCCCATGGGAAAGTGGTTATCTGGGTTGGCTCCCTAGGACCCCCCCCCCCCCCACCCCACGGCCGACTAACGGAAGTTTTTTTAGCTTGGGCACTTAAGTGTTAATGTTATAGGAAGCCTAACCTTTAGTTAGTCAATCCAAGAGTAAATTAGTCCAGCCACTGAGAAAAATGACTAATAAACATGACTAATCGAAAATGGTATAAGAAGACTAATGTTCCAAAAAATTAGTCTTTCTCAAAATACAATTTGTCTTACTTAGTTAGTCCTACCAAAAATAATTAGTCATGTCAATTAGTCTCGTAAATGCAATCAGTAATTTCATACACAAAATGAATCGCTCTGAAAATAAACATTGACATCTTGAAGCAGCTTGTATTACGTAATGAAATACAACAACACAATTACACAACAGTTAAACATTAACACTGTAATGAACTCATGCCCCTGAATTGGGTAAATGTTATTACACATATATGCAAGTCATGGATATTTATAATAACGATGGTACTACAATCTACGATAAAAGTCCTATATACATGTTTTTGTTGTTCATGAGAATAGTGCACCAGAAATAAGCCTTTGGCCAAGTCGGCAGCATTTGTGATTTGCAAATTTTGTGTAAATAATGCTAAGACACAAACCTACGTACCATGCACCAACGCAAAATCTGTGCTATATGTGTGCAGTTAAGACTTTGATTTGGTCTAATCCTACTTGGTCTAATAACCATTTAGTCCAATATCCAATTTATCTGATAACCTTAATGTCTAATATCCATTTGGTCCAATGCCTATCCAGTCTAATGCCCATTTTGTCTTCTACCATTTGGTCTACGAACCACAAACACCATTTGATCTAATTCCCGTTTGGTCTAATAAAGTAATATCCATCTAGTCATATATCCATTTGGTCTAATACCCAATTGGTCTAACAGTCATCTGGCCTAATATCCATCTGGTCTAATATCAGACCAAATAAATATTAGACAAGATGGACATTAGACCAAATGTATAGACCAAATGGGCATTAGACCAAATGAATATTAGATTAGCTGAATATTAGACTAAATGGATATTAGACCAAATTGATATTGGACTAGATGTATGTTAAACCAGATGGATATTAGACCAAATAGGTGTTAGACCAGATGGATATTAGACCAAATGGATATTTGACCAAATAGAATATCAGACCAGATGGGTATTAGACCAATTGGCATTAGACCAATTCGGTTATAGACGATGGACGGTATGAGTTCCAGACCTGCCTAGACTACATGGCTATAGACTAAATGGGTATTAGCCTTAATGGTTATTAGACTAGGCCTAAATGGTATTAGACCAATCGGAGTTGGACAAAATGGCCATTATATCAATTGGATTAGACCAAATGCCAAGTCACCGATGAGTTGCGGATAATCCTAAAGTAGGCCTACACTATTATTCCATTGCAAGCCTCATGGGTGATATATAGTCCAATATGGCAGGTTTCACATAGCATCACACATGGAATTTATTCCGTTGAGGCCTCCGAATTCATACGGTTGCTGTCACAATACTACATTCTTTCATTCACGTGTCACACACATCATTGGTGATTGATTAAAAATTGTAACGGTTCTATAAACGTCTATATAATTTTAGACAGAAGCGGAAAATTCTTACCTATCCCGTGCCATGACTCAGACAAGAACCTTTTATCGACAGACGAAAATGCGCGCAATATAGAATAGAATGAAAATCAGGGGCACAGGAAACCCGTCCATAGCGCGATTCGTCAATCAAGAACTGACATTAGTCTTTCATCAATAAATTAGTTATCCAATTTGTCATTTTCGTATTAGTTAGTCTTTTTACGGTAAGTGAATTACTTAAATTAGTAATTACGCGTTGCACCAATTAGTCTTTCATCATAAATAGTCTTTGTAAAATTGCAGTTAGTCTTTATAGAATCGTA
>JAMKCH010075854.1:0-84729 GCA_023653785.1 Ophioderma brevispina
GGGAAAATCACTCCGTTTCATTTCTTTTTTAAAAATCTCATGTGTATTTAATGGAAATATCAGTCACAGAATGGTATAAAAGTAAGAGTGGATAAAATCGTTAACTTGTATCTTACCATAAAATTCTTAACAATGAAAAAGTAAGCGACTTATATCTTTCTGTTTTGTATATGAGAACTGTTGTCCAAACTCGTTTTTATAAAACATTAAAAGCCATACAGCGCTTTATAATACATTGACCGTTCGGAGTAAGAAATATTTAATGTTCGTATATAAAGGATCATTTTAAAAACGAAATTTCGTCCTTATCAAAATCTGTGAAAATCTACGCTACTTTTATATATTCGACACGTATTTCGTATATTTTGCTGCAAACTAACACTGAAAAAAATATTCCCTGTATCTACTCATAAC
Organism: Ophioderma brevispina; assembly: GCA_023653785.1. Classification (NCBI taxonomy): domain Eukaryota; kingdom Metazoa; phylum Echinodermata; class Ophiuroidea; order Amphilepidida; family Ophiodermatidae; genus Ophioderma; species Ophioderma brevispina. The sequence goes on from JAMKCH010075854.1 coordinate 415, forward strand.
ATTAAGTTATCCCGTTTGAATTTAATTTTAGTGAATAATTTATCCACTATCATGATTTAAATTGAGTATCTCAAAGTGTCATTCAGTACAACTCTTTTTTCCTACTGTACTCAAATCACGCCATACTTTACCATGTTTACTGTGCTTATATAGCACGTACTCAAGAAATTATCAAGTTATCAATTATAGGGACAAGACAAGAGGAAAAAGGAATAAAACGAACGTTTGAGTACATGTATGGTTTACATTGCATCATTCATTTTAATACATTAGCCGGTACTTCATCTAGTAAATTATAAACATGGTAGGCCTAGAAAACCTGGGACCCCTACTTATGAAACTAAATACTTACCACAATACTACGCAGAACATTTAATTCACATAATTTTTTTTTTTCTTTCAAAAATAATATATTGCTTATTAATGACAAATAAGACGGTTTTTTGTGGTTCAAACTTTTGTTTATAACTTTGAATTATAACTTAACTGATTGCGTATTTTACATAAAAATTATCAAAAATACATCAATCATCATTACAGCAGCAAGTGTAAATGATTATTTGTTTGTTCGCCAATTTGTGCACAATTGACGTTAACTTAATATATGGATAATTGTGTTTTTAATATTTTAAAAATGAAATAAGGGTATTTGTGACAATTTAAAAGACATAATCATGTAACATATTTTAGAACTCTAAGAAAAATCTTTGAATTAAGATATACGATTAATTCATTTGAGTAAAATTAACGAACCACCGATCATTTTTGAGTGTTTATACTTTTGTCGCTGCTAATAGGCAGTGGAACACACGTGTTCGTCACTAAAATTTTGTATTAATGTGATAGGTCACGATCGATCCGTTCGATAGATTTTGGTAAGATTTCGTATAAATGAACTTTCATCGATGTACGTTAAATTCAGAAATAAAAATATAGGTCACCGAACTCGTTTTTTGAGAAACATTATATTAAACACCTATTTTTTCCAAAAATTGTACCCACGTCTATGGAAAATTCATTTTTCATGGACATTTTGAATATCGGTCGAGAACTTTTTTCCAATTGGTAATATAAGTTGCGCACTAACAAGAGCTGTCGAATACTGAAGAAAAAGTAGGGGTCACCGAACTCCTTTTTCTGTTATTTTCGAAAATCACTCCATTTTTAGTATCCTAAAATACCAACGCATATTGAGGTGCTTAAAACCCATAGTGTCACGCTGTCAGCGCTTTAAGCTGACACGCGAACAAAAACAGGCACGCAAAAGTGCGCACTGATTAAAACTTATGAGCATTGTTTTTCACCTCTTTGTATTTTTGCATATTTTGTTGTGATGTATGATGAGATTCAATTAAAAAAGACTATTGTAGAAAATGTAAGAAAAAGTTTATGGACGGTGAAGAAAGGGAAAGCAGGGCTTGTCCAGATTTCGTGATTTTGAATGCCTTTTAAGCGCGTAGGCCTACTCTGAAACCAGTATTAGCTGGACGAATATGGACTTCCTAACTCTTATCAATTTTCTAAATACTGTTGTCAAAATTCGTTCCTTACGAAAGTTGTTAAAAAAAAAAACCCGATTATAATAAAAGTTGGCATTGGGAACTTTAAAAAACATATATGGCCTTTCTATGCCATGTTTCCGCCACTATGCTGCAATGGCGCAAAAATTCTTGTGGTGGTTGTGCTTTGAGATGAGACACACACCTAACTAAAATGGATAAAATAATTAAAAGGCCTTAGTTCAGTGAATAGGGATTACGATTGCCACACTTCTTCAATGTTTTAAATGATTATAATTAAATAAAATTCGTCACGAAAAGATAATCATCATTTCCTTTTATTTTACGGTCAGTTCCTGCCGTAAGTAACTGAATATCCTTCTTTTTAGTAATTAGCGTTTTCCATAAAATGCCATAATTGCTGTTGTGAATACTTAAAAAAATGCCTTATATCTACATGAAGTGTTAAATAAAATGTGATTTTTTCGGTATTCTGGATTTAAACTGAGGGGCAAAATAATAAGGATCGTCATTAACTTTATGCCGGAAATAATTCGGTGTAAAATGAAAAGCGGTATTTCCTTCAACGAAAACCTTTATATAAGATCATATAATCATCATGTTTATGCATTTAACACTCTCTATACGACCTAATAGGTGAAATGTTGTTGGAAAACAAAAATACTCCTCTTGTCATATGAGATGTATTCATTACACATTCGAGTCCTGACCATTTAAATCTTTGGTCCTGACATAAAAATTATAAGAAAGAAAACCACACTTTTCCGATACGACTTGAAAAAAGTTGTTTGAAAAAAATCAGGAGAGAAGGTGCTATTTCGGGAAAAGAAGGATATTTAGTTACTTGATGACCCGTTTATAAGTAGCAATGTATCTTTGACTCAAATTTTTTTGAAATAATTGCAATAAATTCTGTGAACAGCACATAGGCCTACTAACATATACTTCATGGGAAACAGGTAAAGGGCCCAAGCGTTGCTTGATATCTTCGGAAGATCGCACAGTGTGAACGAAAGGGTGGTTTTTACGCGCGCGGGGACAGCTAGGAAACGCCAAGTCACATTTTGGCAGAAAATATCTGCTGGGGACTGGTGCGCGCAGTTAACGTGCCCAATCCACCTAATTATAATTATTCCGGGACTTTGTTACATCCGTACATATGTTCGAGTTAGGCAAAATTCCAGGGAGCTGTAATTGTGAATTGCATACCAATTAGGCATATAATCATGGAGTTATTATAATAAACTCCTAATATAATTAACTTCTGATTATACTCTTAACAGTAGTGCAGCCCAATTGTCTCCAGACTTTGTATGTTCAAAAATCGAAATTCAACGTGTTAATTACGATCTAATCTGAGTGAAAGTCTGACACTTTAGTTTCATAATTTGTGGATTTTAATATCATCTTATTTCCACATTCAGAGGCAATTGTCCAGGCAGTTAATTGTGTGTGAGCCTAACCAATTTGAAAGTTATTCACACACCATTGGCATTGTACTTGATAAACAAATTAGGATGCATTCAGAGGTTTGGCTCAATATCGATTGTACATCCGGTTCTTAGTATTCCTTTTACTGACAATAGGCCTTACCTTTTTGTAATCTCTTAATCTCTTAAAGACTTTTATCCATGGGTATATTGATTTATGATCTGTGGTGTCTTTAAGATTTTTGTATTCATCCATTGAAACTTTTTAAAGTGCTCCTGGAGACTTTTAAAGTTTCATGGACCTTTTAAAAGTTTCCCAGGACACTTTTTAAGTCTCCATGGAAAACTTTTTAAAGTCTCCATGGTGTCCTTTGTGCGATTTTGGATGTTCTTTCCATGGAAACATGGTGGTTACTTTACTGTTTTTGCTTTCCCTTCCTAGCTCAACTTTGTACATGGGTTTCAACAAATCAATGGGAAACACCTTGCATTTCCACATTCCTTGCACACGTCCGCAGTTCAAATCGATGAAACCAGCCCCACGGTTCAGCATATTAGAATTTCAATTCCATTATGCCAGTAAATGTAAGGTATCATATTTCCGATATAGTAACACGGTTGTAGCACCCAATTCAATTAATATTTGGAATGTTTTAAAATTTGGTGGGATTTCTATAACGTCAAGACCACGCTTTTTCAAAACTTAAAATTCGTCGCTTTTAATTCGTGTTTTTACCCCCAAACACCCATTACGTCATATTACACCCACTTAGATATGTAGTCGATATTCCGCAAAAATAATACATGATTTTATAATGAATTCAGGTATTTTGGATCAGGACAGTTTTCATGAGCGTTTTCGACCAGTTATTGAGGTCACAACGATATTATTGCTTTGTCGTGTATAAGAAAAATAACGCATGTTGGCGTGACTTCCTATTGTTGTACTGCAGATGGGGTTATGCGTCAAGTTACGGGGTTTTGGTTCTGCAACAGATGTAAGTTCACAGCCTGCCAACTACTTCTTCAGCTTTTTGTTCATCTCGTTTCGTTTTCGAATGAATAATGAATATCGGTTCAAGGTAATTGAACACAGAGTAGAAGCTCAAAGTTTTTATTTATTCTTAGTGAACGAGGACAGTATACTATGTTCTACATCATGAAAAATACTCAAACTAAATCGGCGTGGTGTTAACGCCTGAAACGTTACTGATGGTTGTCACAAGGGCTTTCACTTTGAAGATAAAAAGGAATCAGAAGTCCTTGTGCCTTTGCATACCGTGGCTGATTTCCTTTATCACATAGCGCCCTTATTGGCCTCAAACAACAACATAAAATATAATATAAAACAAACAAACGTATTAAAATAAGGATTCAAACACAATTATTGCACACTGCACAGGAAGTTTCAGTAGTCTCGTTAAACTATAGAACAAACAATGAATTGCACATGGACCAATAAAAAGGTTATGGGGGTGTGTGGGGGGCGTGTGCGAGCGCGAGTTTTGTTTGTTGGAATCATTTTAGAAAAAAAGGCTGAGTTTTTAACCGCGCGGTTTTCACAAAATTATTGTAGAGAATCGGCCGAAATCAATTTCGACAAGCACTGGTCAAGGGCAATACGTAACTTTTTGCCCCTTCTCTAAAGCAAACAATGGAAAGATACGTCTACAAATCATTAACCTATATCGATATTGACATTATGACGGTGATGGTGCTGGCTTTGGCGTTTACCCTTCTTTTCATAAATGGAGTGCTGTGAGTCTGATTGACATTAGCAGCCGCAATAAGGCGATATTGGGAGCATAAGTAGAAGGAGAACGTGTTTGTGGGGGGGAATGTGGTGGAAAGATATGGTTGCGAAAAGGGAAATGGAAAGTGTGGGAGCCTTAGCGTAGAGAAGAAGGAATTAGGGATTTGGAAGGCCTAGTATAGTAAACTATGGATGAACGGGTTGTTTCAGAAAGAATTATTTCAGTTTTGAGAAAATTGAGCACGTATTTCCAGCAGACTGTTCACTCTTCAAGTGTGTATTGACCTCAGCATGATTTGAGACAAAAACCCACCCACAGCTCAAGAATTGTTAGTCATGTAACGTACCATATATTTCGAGTGTATGAGACCATCAATTACCTCATGAAAACAAAACGACACGTCATTGTATCGAATCATTTCCATGTTCGCACTTTTAGATCGATCGTATTTTCGGCAATAAATATGCCAATCAATTAAAATAAGGAATCATTCCTTTGGAAAGTATAGTATGCATGACTCATGCACTAAGCTAGCAGCTGTATTATCAGTGAAAAATGTTTGTAAGGAGTACACACCTCGTTAGTCGTTATTCAAATGGGTACATCTGGATATGCAAATGTACAACTCGCTATGCAAATAAAAAGCTCAGTTGATTTATAACCTATAAAATCCCAGTTCTGGAAATATTTCAGAAATTAAACAAAAATCAGGGCATAATGTCGTAAATTTTTGTTACATCATCTTGTTACGCGCAACAGAATTTGAACTTAAAGCCACAAATGGTCGACTGGGGTATTGTTTAGGAGCCACGCTACAAGTATCATGATATATTAAAATGCCATAGTCTTTAAATGCGACGCTGGAGACAACGCCATTTGAATTGGAACCATGATTCATTTTTACCAATTTTCATAGGTAATTTAACAGACAGAGAAACTTGCATAGTATTGTTTGACTTGCAATAACATACGATCTTGTCATTTCAGATGTTTAAAAAAGGGCAATTTTGATACATAATTTATATCTAATAATATCACATTACAAAGCTATGAAAGTGTATCAAATTTAAGTGTCTTTCATTTTAAATTATGTACACATTTAAGAATCGTCAGTTTTATGTAATCGGAATCCTATTTGTCGCACTTGTGGATGGGAGCTAGTAAAGGGATGATTCATATTGTATATGTGAAAAGCGCATCCTTTATATGTTCTTACCAGATATAAGAATACACATTTGTAGGCCAAAATAAGTGCTTATTATGCTACTTGATGCTACTTGTATTTCTCAAATCTTACCAAGCAATCGCAAATCTCTCAAATTTGCATAACTCTTCTAATCACCCAGGAACATCTGGATATTGTAAATGACATTTTGACACATGCATATATTACATATGCACCAAGTCAATCACTGTGAAATTGCAAAGTAACAAACAATGTCTTTGCCTAGAAATACAGTTTTCTGTCTTAAATAATGTGTTGCCTTTCTTAGTTTATAACCAGGATAATACTCTGAGCTGTAGAGATCAAGCAAAAAGAATCAAAATGTTGCGTATTTCAGAATATTGCTCAAACGGGGACGGGTATGCTACTATATTACTAATCAGTGAGATTCAGTGACTTCATAAACATCTATTTGGATTCCTGAGTTGGCTTTGTATTATGGCTATTAAGTTAATAATGGCGGCCATTTTTGGATTTCATTTTTTTTCAAAAACGCATAACAATTCAGGAGGGCTCCTCAGCTAATATTAATTCTAGATCCTTGGGAGTCTCCATGGGAACTTTGGTGATTTTGTCCACCATACAATGATCATCGTCATAATTTGTCCTAAGCATCTCCACTGCGGGTTACATGTAGCTCAGTAATATATTCAATTTGACATAGGCCTAATGCGTTTCCGACTGAAAAAGTTGAGATACGTTTTATCCCTTCTTTTCATAAATATGAACTTAATTTTCATAAGTCTGTCCAATAACCTATTGACCTCCCGCACCCCATCCCATACCCATGATAGCAGAGCTGCGCCAAATATCGAAACTGTCATAGACCATGTAGACCGCGTTTGCTTACATTGTCAAATCAAATCTTTTGTTTACGAGTATTGGTCACTTGCTCCAATATTCATTGGAACTCTGTATTCTCCGATATTGGCATCAAGTGCAGATTTCATGCATTTTGACGTTCTTTCATTCAGCGTGTTTATAGTGGATATTCGGTATATATACGTTACCCGTATCCGCATATATGATTAGGAGCTAATTGGCTGGAATGCGTGTTATCCGTAAATTCAGCTGTTTATAGTAAGCGAGATACCGTATATGAGCTCATATACGGTATATCCTGGATGACCTGGGTCACGTCCGCGCAAAGCATTGTGATCACTTAAACACACATTTGATCATGTTTAATTCTAGTTTATGACATACCATCTCATACTCTCTTCATATCCCCGTGCACTCAGGACCGGAGTAAAAGGAGATGTGGTCCGCCCGGAGCCATAGTTTGGGCTCCATAGACGACAACGGAATAAAGCGTGAAACTAATGTGCGTGAAGAGTCAACTGAATGGAATGCCCTATCATTCTTCACCGTTGTAGATGGACTATGAGCCCGGAGGACCATATCATCCTGCCACACCTGTCTTTCATGATCGGCTAACTCATAATAATAATTATTTGCAAATTTTCATTATGTTTAGCTCCTTCACCTTGCCGCTAGTATTGTCCTTTATCTGCGGCAATATTCCTCACAACTTCCGGTGTATACGGTATCAATATGCCGGTGTGTGTATAGTGCCTTGATATACGGAATATATACTCCAATATCCATCGATTTCGATGGATATTTTTTATCCGCATAATGCTTATACGGTTTCGACTTATACCGTATTTTGTCTGTTTATAGTGCTGGCCGAATACGGTAATTTTATATTTGTACGCTATTATACGGATAATTTTCCCCACTATAAACACGCTGATTGATACTGGCTTCAAATGCAGATTTCATGCATTTTGACGTTCTGTAATCCATGGCTTCAAATACAGATTTCGTGCATTTTGACATTCTATCTGTCATTCATGGCTTCAAGTGCAAATTTCATGCATTTCAACACTGTTTTATTCATATTTTATAACCAATCATTTGGCGATAAATGTTATTTTCGGCAAAAGTCACTTTTTTCGTAACTGGTCGACTCGTCATCATTTTGCTGGTATTATTATTAGAGTTCATAACAGCTACACCGTCATCTTTTAAAGAAACGGTTTGTACGGATGCTGCAACTGGTTGCTCACTTCTTTCTTCATCATGTATCTTATCAATTTTCCCAGGTTTGGTTCGATGAATCTTCCTCAGTTCAGACGAAGTGAACGTGCTTCTAAGAGCCGGCAATTTCAAAGGTATCTTCTCAGTATTGCAGGTTTTAGTTGCTACAGAAGACGGCCATATTGGGTCACATTGCATCCGTGTTAAGAGATTGTTCTGAAAGTCGTCCCGAACGTGTCTTTTGATGTTGAACTTGATTCGTCCTTGAACTTCTTCGATTGCGGTACACACAGAACAGTTAGCCATGAACATCCCGTGCCTGCAGACTTTGCCTTGATCACGGTCCTTGATGTGTGTTGCAAGATTGTCGAGAATCTCGCACGCCTGAGTGACATTTACGTTACGTTTGTCATTCGTTGTGTCCGTTTTTAAGTTGTGTTCTTTACCTGATTTGGGAAATGAATACATTGCGTTGTCAAGAACTCGTTTCATATAAGCTGGGAGAGATTTGTTGTTCACGGTATAAGCTTTATGATATGACCTTGGAGTTAGATCATCTGCAAAGTAATCTGAAATACCGATCTGATGAGAAATGGGCTCTTCGTCAGGATGTCTCACGTTATTTCCATTTGTAACTTTCCTTGCCCGAAATTGTTCTTCTCTTTTCAACTTTGGGTATGTACTCGTAATTGGAGTGGAGTCGAGTACAGTGGCATTATTTGTGTCATTTAAGGACTTACTCGAAGATGGTTTTAAAATTGATCTCAAGGTCAACGTATGTGGATTAAAGTTCGAAGGGAAGCCATTGTCATGGACTTTAGGAGGACTTTGCAGTGACCTCTCTGTCAATATAGAAAGGCTGGTTGATCCTGAGTTGCAAGAAAATGTCTTGTCACATTTGTCTGACTTTTTGGTTGAAGCTTCGACATTTTTACTGTATTTTTCAAGAAATTTATTTGGGAAATTATTTTCGCTTCTAATGGCAACAAAAGAGCGATATCGATGCACATCATACTGACGACTAAAATTGTCTTTGGTTTTGGTGCCAGGTCTGAATGTCACTGACCTCTGTCTGGAGGAGATAGTTTGGTCATTTGATGCGGATTTATCATCTCTTGATGGTGAATTGTTGGGATCAGTTACTTTAACTGTATCTACTGAGGCCGACGTCGGTTCCACCTCAGTTCCGGTCACATTACTGCTCAGGGCATTGTGCTGAGGAAACACTGCAGCAGTGACATGCTTATCAACGGCTGCTGGACAAGGCAACTTTTCCTTTCTGGCGAAACCGTCAAAATCCGGTTTTGATTCTGCCGTATCTTGTTCTGTTGTTTCATCCATCCTGTTTTTTTTATATTTTTCCTGTCGTCATCACTTATATATTCTTCTGCTTCAGAACATGGTGATAGGAGCGCGGTCTCGTCTGTCTCCATTCGCGGTAGGGTAATATCAAGTGTAAAACGAGGTGTCACTTTTCTTGTGCCCTCTTGTCCCGGTCGAGGCAGAATTCCTGGATGTAATGCGTCCGGTTGGGGTAATCTAATATATGCATCAACTGCTTTGACATCACTTTGATTCCCGCGGATCAGCGTGTTTCCCATGGCATCATTCTCTAATAGGGACTCGGTTGCTGCAGCTGTCTCACCAAAACTAGCCTGCTTCCCTACAGCTGAACTGCTGCCAGAAACATTGTAATTGGCATATACGGTTTCATTGTTGGATTTGAGAATTGCAATTCGCTTAACTTTATCGCCTTTCCGTGAACACGGTGACATGGAAAAATGATTAAGGGTAGTCGCGGGAACCCATGTTATGTGTTCTGTTGCGCGCGATTTTCCTTGGGTTTTGCCGTCTGATCTTGATAAATCTGCTTGGGTTTGTTCATTTTCTGTTAAAGGTGGCACACGATCTGATTGCTGAACAAAAGCAGGAGGTCCTCCACTCAATGATAATCTATTATCAAATTGCATGATGGGATGTGAAACCAACCCTTTATGGCTCCGACGTCTAAACCGTTTTTTTCGTATTCTTTCTACATTCTCGGTGTAGGCCAGCATGGAAGTGGGCATCTTTTGCAGCATTTTATTTTCCAGATTTCATCCTCGAGGGCTATTTGTTTGAGAATTCTTGCACTTACTGCTGCAGAAATATCTTCAACCAAAAGGCGAACTCCTGCAACCGACTCTGCTTTGTTCGGCATAGTGGGAAATGTTCTGAAGCTTTCATCAAACTCTTGATTGCAATGTACAACTTAAGTCAGTAATTTCGGTGTAGTACTTTAAACATAATAATATGCGAGTTGTTTCACTTACACCTAAAGGCATCCATTTACTTTTCATTTTCTTCATTCCAAAGTGAAAACCGCCTGTAATTGAACAAAGGAAAAAATTATTTAATTATTAAAGTGTGGCTAGTAAATATTATATGTATTTTTCGTATTCCTCTTTCATTGTGGGGAACTTGCGTAAGAATACTGTGTATTTTACGTATATTTTGTCTTTCATTGTCTGAAACATGCTGTTTACTGGTTGGGGACTTTATTATTTATTGTTTTTATTATTTATTTATTTATTTGGTTAGTACAAAAGTTGACGTTGTAAAACATTGCATTTTCAGAATGGATATTTTATTCCCGATATCTTTCCTTGACAATATCTATAAATTTTCTTTCGGCAAACGGCCTCAATAAAATGTGTGTGTATATACGGTATGGTAAATGCGAATGTGTGCAAATGGGCTTACTCATAAAAGTGAGATTGAACAAGAGGTAAGCAAAGGGGGTGATTCGCATTTCTGTCATGTTGCCGGGTCCGTGTGGCTGTAAGGTACTCGTTGAACGCTCTACTCTTGACCCTCACCTAGAGGTCCTCATAACGATTGATGTTATAGCAATGAGACTAAGTACGTCTTCTGCTCCAGGTTTGAGCGCGTCACTGATTTGCACCGATTTAGGAACCAGTTAGAATTTATAGACAGGAGAGGGGGTCGAAGGACTGAGAATTTCCTCTGAAATCATTCACGTAATCCATCCGTCCGATTTCGTTTCGACAAAGGAATTATGTTAAGGTAACTTGAAAGACTTAGTGGTTAACAAGGGAAAAGGGAAAAAACGCCAATGGAAAAAACAAACAAAAGGGAACTATCCGCAAGGATCGTTGATTCAAATACTAGTAACAGTTGAGGTAAGTCGTTATGCCTTTGTTTCCTGAAAATATTACGTGAAAGCATTCTCCACCCCCCCCCCCCCCCACTTTACTTTATCAAAATTTAGATTTTGGACTCAGAAGAAAGGTTCGTTATTTTTTCATTTCCCCAGTGAAATTAAGGCCCTTGAAAGGTTTCCTTTTGATGTTATGAACAAAAATGTATCTAACGGAAAGGAAATTACAATCCGTACTTGGAATAAATATATTGCGTTTGGTTTATTTTCCCCTCTTAAGTATTGTATATCTAGTTTACGGTGGCTATTCGTTATTACAAAGGGTCGTCCCGAAAAGCACACAAGGGTCATTAATCCGAAGGGTTGTTTTTCCGAAGGATCATTATTCCGAAAAGAACATGAGGGTCATTATTCCAAAAATAATATGACGGTCATTATTCCGAAGGGTCATTATTCCGAAAAATAACATAAGGGTCATTATTTCGAAATAATATCAGGGTCGTTATTCCGAAAAAAGGTCAAAACCTAACCCTAAACCCCAAATCCTAACCCCTAACCATAAACCTAAACCCTAACACTAACCCTAAATGGGAATAATGGCCCTTTGGAATTAAAAAAAAAATACATTGCTGTTTCGGAAAATAATGAGCTTCAACTTAAATTTGGAATAATGCTCCTTAGTATATTTTCGGAATAACGTCCCTCATGCTAAATTGGAATAATGAACCTACAGGTAAATTCGAATAACCCTTCAGAATTATTATAGGCCTTAACCCCTAAGTAAAATTCGGAATAATGAACCTTCGGAATAACAACCCTTATGTTGTTCTTTTTTCGGAATAATGACCCGACGGTATTTTCGGAATAATAACCCTTACGGTATTTTCGGAATAATGACCCTTATGTTATATTCGGAATAACCCTTCGGAATAATGACCCTTCGAAATAATGCGGAGACCCCCCCCCCAAACACACACACAAACACACCGTCTCCAAGTCAGAAAATTCTGAACGGTCCCTGATGAAGCACTATACGTTGTCACATTATACCCCTATTCCAATCACGCGAGTCTACAGAAAATGTCTCTCTTTAAAATCAAACAAGTGGGCGGTGAGCAAACATTTTGATCGTATAAAATTGAATCTTGCGGTGGAGCCCCGCATTATTCATTTTCAGGGATGCGAGCGGCTTGCATATTTCAGCCCCCAAAAAACACGGTGTTTACTTGTAGTGCTGAAGCGCAATCGATTCCTTTCTAATAAGGGTGCGGGTAACAAAATCACAAAGGAACAAATAGCATTCAATATTTCAGGATACACTTATTTTCATTTTATTTACCGTGGAGTTTTACGGGCTTTTTTTTTTCATTTTTCTTTTCTTGGGCAAAGCAAGACTGCAATAATCACAGTACAGGTTTAAACTTGTCTTGCAGCTTCCTTTTCCCCTTGTATTGATTCGGGCAACATCGCCATGTTATTTTTACTAACACCAATCAACATGAAGAAAGAACGCATCCCGAATATGGGACACGGGACCCGACACATGGGCCATATGTGCTCATTGTTGTCGCGGCTTTTATTTCTGCCTTTAGGAAATGTGACTTTAACCGAGGCCTTTTCGCCCTTTTTTAACTAGCATACAAAAATGGACAGTGCAGGTTAAGCGATATATGAATCGAGATACTAAAACTATTTTTGTTTTCTAAGTTCTCGAAGAAAGTGCATTTTTTTATATTTTATGGTTTGTAGCTCGACTCCATGTCTAATGTATGAAATCAGCATTAATCATATCAATTTTAAAATGGGTGGATTAAAGCAATACTATATTACACGCGCTTTTCTCGATGTTGATGTTTTTTTAAGGCTCAAAATTAATTATCTGAACTGACAGTCAAATTAACCAGAACAAAACCTAAACATGTTAATGTAAGAATGTAACAATAGGCGGGAGATATGCGACTTTATTAAGTTACCATCCGTTTTATGGGTGTGTGTGATAGTATATTATTAAATCTATTTTAATCATCATAAGGAATATTGTGTAAGAACTGCGTAGTGTAACAAAGAACCTTAATTTACATCGCGATGTCTATACGCCATAATTACCCTTATTTGCTAATATGAATAAAACCTAGCTTAGAAATGCAATTGTACTACTCTTCAGCGGAACTCACCTGATACACCCTAGCTATTTAGGGTTCAAAAGCTATATAGGGTGTCAGGTGTAACATTATCCGTTTTTCACAGCCATCTCGTTCAATTCCTCCACGCTAGGTTGAATTTGTAGAGAGAGCAAATATGAATTATTCAAATTGTATTTCCTATCTATTTCCAGTGATCTGCCATTCAAGTATTATACCTCGGCCGACATACGCAGATACCAAAAGGACTGAACGTGTAGCACATAATTATTTGTCACTAAAACCAAGCCTCGGGTGATCGCTAAGATACTTCAAGTATAAGGACATTTTTCTGCTTACCTTTATTTCAAATCATTGACAAAATCATTTTCAATACCATTACTTTATTATACGTTTTCAAAAAGGCAAAAATAAAGCGACCATTAGATGATTTTATTCTTTTAAGAGTGGATTTCGCTCCAATTCGCCCTTTTTAGAAAATATTTCACGCTTTTTAATAATGTTCTTTCTTTTGCCGTGATCAATTCAATTGGTTACTGCTCGCATTAGGAACTTCCAAAATAGTTCAATTTCACTTTTAAAAAATCTACAGATGGTTTAATCAACTATTATTTTCAATATGTGTTTTATTTCTTATCCAAATGGAGACTCAATTCAATCATGATAATGAATCTTATCCGTAATTTCAGACACATAAGCCGCAAGCAGATAAGCCGCACGTCTCGCAAATCAGCAATTTTACTTTTGAACCTGTGACAGGCTAGGCTGCCAGCATGTGAGTCATTATGGTGTCATGAATTTTAATGAGTCCTATAAGCAGAGTCCTGAGGCAATCTAACTGGTACACTTTTTTACTGCGAGCATCCATTTTGTTGCGTAGTTCCTGTCGACAAGGGTTACTTATCTTGTAAGGCATCTTTATGGAAGGTAGGAGGACACTCTGTTATGGGTGGGGTCCAATAATGCTCTTACACTGGCAATAGTAAGCCGTAGTTTAAAGAATCTGCACAGTAGCACAGAGTTCCGCATTTTGATATCGCTTGAATCAATTTTCTAAACTTGAAACTCTGGAAAGAAAATAATTATGTGAATCTTGAGCAGGCGCTTCCAAGGCAGTCCATGTTTAAAGTTAGGCTTGTGATTAAAAAATAGTAAATCTTGAATTTATACAACCCTTGGCGTGACTAGCAAGGAGGCAATGCAATTATATTCAATGCTGTCTGAACACTGTTAAGTTGTATTATCTCCAAGAGAGACACTGTAAGATAACATTTAAGCGCCACCAGACACTGAATGGTAACAATAACAAATGCATATACACGCAGTGTCATAAATGTATTGCACGGGTATAAGAGGTGTGTTATTAAACGCATCACAGAGCTGCACCCTATTATTCGGAAATTTGCCGCATCATACGATCTTTTGAAAAAAAAATGAATAAATTTAAAATATGATTCCAGTATGCTGTGAAACCTTAAACTTCATATTTTAAGGGTAAAAGACACACACGCACGCGTACACACACACACACACACACTCTCTCTTTTTCCTCATTTCGCGTAAATCACATAGGACATTAGTCAAGGACAGTCTTATGGGACCTTTGTCAAAGACAATCTGGTGGACATTTGTCATGGGAATTTGAAAGGAGATTTATCAAGGAGGACATTCGGTATCGTGAGCTTCGAAACAGGCAAGTTGTTGTTGTTGTTGTTGTTATTGCTGTTCACTAGACTGACCGAAATATTCATTTGAATTATCATTTTCTTCTTGAAGCTTTTCCTACGAGCTATGTTAATAACTTGCTTTCCCGAAATTAACCCACATTATCAAATTGTGAAGGGGTAGATAAATGAAAAACACGAGAGCACATTTTATAAAGATGCATGCATGTCCCCTTCAAGGCCCTCAGATCATCCCAAGAATGCAATCCGAATACGGTACAATCTCTCACCAAAGACCCCCTCTTTGCAAGTCTCGTCTCGTAGAATACCTCGTGGTGTAAAAGTCGGCGCCTATAGACCCGTATCCATTTTAAGTTGAATGATCCCTTGAGGTTAACAATTACTTAAAAGAATACTGAATCTACAAATTATAGGTGAAAACAAATCGACCTGCTACTGGGTGAACGTGGTATCAGAGTGTGTCTTCACGCGGTACTCTGGCATGTATTGTTTTACCAGTTAACCTCGCAATTTAAAGTCAAATGATATGCTGATAATTTACGCAATGCGCTTAAACATTGGTGTATAATTATTTTGTCTATTATGTAGAATCATTCAAAATAATGTTTCAAAAGTTAACATAAACTTGAAAAAAATAGTAGTATTTGGTATTGTGAAGGACTTGCTCGAAAGAACCATTTCTGTTTTACAGAACAAGCTAGTTTTTTTTAATGTTTTACAGATCTTCTTTGCTTGTAAACGGAAGCATTTAGAAAAAGCTTCAAACCATGATAGTTTTAGAGAACCACTATGTTATGTAAGACCCAACAAATTCTTCAAAGCACCAGAATGGTCCAGTCTTTCAAGTTAAAAAATCTCAAGAACCATTCTGAAATGGTTCTGAATATTGATTCTTGGTTGGCCATTTTAAAGACTAAAACATTGTTAAAAAATAAACCACTTACCCACCTTTAATTACAGTTTAGATACTCCAAATAATTCCTGATTAATTAAAACCTGTCAATCCACCGTTCTAATATTGTTACCAAAAAAATTAACCGCCTTTAAACTATTCCAAGCCCCAATTTTTATGTCATTTGCTTAACTGATTATCTGATAAATTGATTAACCGGTGGCACACGACACGCGCATTGCACAACATGAACATCGAATGGAAATGTGAAAACATCAGTGCGTTGAATGTAGAGCAAGCTCCTGCTACGCGCTAAAAAACACAAAATGTTTCTACATCTCATTTAGTTGCTTCATTAGCTACGTTGCTCGGTTGCTATCACGGGAGCTGGGTTAAGGGGTCCACACAGGTGCAGAGTACACGAGGAGCAATGTAGTTCGAAGGGAGATGCTGTTATTGGAAACAGTCGCTGTTTTACTTGTTATTGGGTTGTCGTTGACAACTGATTATTTTTGTTTCTTTTAGGCAAAAATGTAGGGATCTTAAATGTATCTTTTTAAAAATAGGTCATAATTATAGCACAGGTCTATCTCTGGGAAGCATTTTTTGTCTGTTAAGTAGCACTTGTTTATACTTTAAACTATGGAAAATTTCACTTTGCTACACTCTAAGAAATAAAGTATGACTTAGAACCATATAAGGGTAAACTAAGTCCTCTTTATAGAACCTTCATCTAGAGAACCATTTCAGTTCTTCAATGAACCATTTAAGGCATTGTATGTTTCTTAAACATTTTGAATTCTTTAGATAACCTTCTACTAGTAGCTTGGGACCACTAAATCTGTTAGAACCATATGAATTAAGGTTCCTCAAAAACAAAACGGGTTCTGAAACGCTAAAAATGGTTCTTAGTAGAGAACCATTTTAGTTATTTTAGCACGTTTGTGGAGAAATGGTTCCATAGAGAGAACAAAATAAGGGTTCTAAATAAGGGAACTTTTTTCTAAGAGTGACAAGGAATGATGTTTCCTTGTTTTGGTGTTTTTGTACAATCATAAACAAACAAACAGTCCTGGACAGTCCTATGGGCTTATAACTGAGGATCCCTTCTAAGACGTACTTAAATGGAACAAATGGTATCCTTAAAGAACCTAGAAATATTTAAGTATCGATGGAACCATTTTAAGTTGTATTAAAAAGACTTCCTTGTTGTGCTCTTTAAATACCTCTCTTTTGTGCTATTTAAAGACCTCTCTTGGGTTCTACAAAGTTCCTTGCTCGTGTTTTTCACAAAACTAAAAATAGTTTCCTTCTGATAATATCAACAAACTAGCTGTTTTAGTCTACCTATCCGTTTTCGGTTTGGAAACCATTTCATTGTTAACAATTGCTAAGGTTATTTAAAAGAACCTTTTTGAACTTCTCTCGGAAGATGAGTCAAGAACTAAGCCTTTAAACTCTATGTAAAACTATTAACAAACTGACAAGAATGACATCGAATGTAAATTCTTACCTTGTTATTGCTATAGCTTTTAGTAAGAAGACGGCCTGATTTAAGGACGGCACATCCGGTAAGCTCTGTGGCAGTAACTAAAGCTTAACCAGTTTGCGCACTCAAAGTGGCTTTTAGTTTTAATCAACCGCCATAAGGTGAAAAACCAACCACCTGTCACAAACAGACTTTAAAGAGTTCCATCTTTCGTTGCATGGTGATGAGTAAGAATAGAAACACTGTAAAAATGAATGTAGCCACATAAAGCACAAAATGTTTCCTGGGTAGCACACGATTATGATTTTTCTTGTTTGTTTTGTTCGTTTGTTTCGTTCTTTTATGTTAGGAATTTTTAACATCAAGTTGAACCCTCTGAACCTCACTGCCACCTCCCCATCATCTTACGTATCCTGTAGTACAGCCGACCATGATTCTATCCTCCTGCTTGTCTTGTCTTGTGTCTTCACTGCTCAGTCTTTTTGACAGACTCGTCTTACCAGATTTTAAAAAAAAATATTGATCTTTTTCGTTGTTCACGAATAATATCAATCTATATCGTCCTTGTGGCGTTCACCCCAACGTTGATATTGACATGCTAATATCCCAGACAATGTTTGCATTATAAGTGGGCTTTTGTACATTAAATATTCAAAAAGATATAAATATGTATGCAGTTTGAGTCCCAGCTTTAAGAGTGTGTTGACTTACTCGCTTATCCTTGCATTCATCAAATGTTAAATTTCAAGTTCAAAGAATTAAACAAGTAGAACATTTCGATGCTGAAACTAGAAAATCTTTAGAAGAAATGTAATTTTCGCTATCATAGTATTAAAGTTATGTACTAAAGAAAGATAATACACGTAGGCTAGCTTTCATTTTCTAAGATTAATTTTAAAATACGAATTTATTTAGTTATTACCATTTAAACTTTTACCTATTAAAATGATTATTTTTGAAATGACAAAAGTATTCTTTAAAAAATATTAACGAAGTAACAAAATTGTTTCTTATTGGTATAGAATTTGTTACTTTACGTTCTGTTAGCATGTAAATTACTCGCCATCGAAATCTACCCACACCACTCACATAACGTGTCTCATGCTTTCATAACGTAATTCGTTTGGACAAAAGAATATTTTCCAATCTTAAGACAAATTCACACAAGCAGTGCCTTTCATCATTGAGATTATTAATCGCAACGATATGAATAAATTGTATTTAAATACGCACAAACCCGCTAAGTACATGGAAAGAATGACTGTAATGAATCAACACAATATGTAATTAATGTTACTGATGTTTATAGTATGCATTTAATAAAGGTGACTTCCAAATTAACCCAATTGGGCGGGTAAAGGGCGTTGTTGGCAACACTGTGACGAATAGATGACTGTATGTTTCTAAGGTGTATCCAACACGAAAATCGATGAATCAATCGGTTGTTATTACTCTCCTAACACGGATTGTTATGTTTCTTTTCATAACCATCATATTATTGATGTTATCATATTGATTAAGATAGGTCATTGTCATGCATTCAAAGACAGCGGACAAAAATATTTAATTTGCTATAACCTTTGCCTCATCCTCCGACACATTTTCTTAAATTGTATTTATTATTTAGGCCATTGGCATAAGTATAAGGTTGTTCCAAAGATGAGGAATTTAAAAATCTAATCCGGACTACGATTTTTATTTTTATTAATTTTCTTTTTTTCACCCAAATTTCTAAGTTTTAATATTTTAATCATTATACAACTTTTACTAATTGATATGGTCCTGAAAGTATATATTTATCATTTTCAATTTTTTTTAATCTAAATTTTGACTTTTCTCACTCCGGTGTCGTAATGCGTACACTTAAAAATGATCAGTGTGCTTAGTAATTGTGACTCAAAATGATTAATCGAAAATACTCAATTCAATGATTTTTAGTACTCAAAATATGTAAATAATAAAGGTTAAAATTGTCACAAATACCCTTAACTTATTCATTTGAGAAATGATATCTTGTTCGCAGATGACACTACTATTTTGTATTCTCATCCAGACATTTTCTCTGAAATAGGTTTTGTAAATAATGAGCTTCGTGAAGTGTGTAATTGGTTTAAAGCTAACAAATTATCTGTAAATACGAAGAAAACTAACTACATGGTTTTAGGGACTCCGCAAGGAATTTCCAAGTATAGTGATAAATAATTGACAAAAAACAGTGTTCACATAATAATGTTAACGATACTCAATAGGCATGCATGTATCAGCAAATCAGGAAATATTAAAGATACAAAGTGTATGGTAAACTATGATGTACTTCGCTTAAAAACATCGCAGCGTTCCTTGAGTTGTATCCCAGAAAAGGTCAAAACAACAAAATTTCTTGGACTTGTTATTGACCTTTCTTGGAAATATCACATTGATACTATATCCAAAACAATTTCTCGTAATATAGGAATTTTGACCCAAACTGGAGAAATTTTGTGCCAGAAAGGGTATTGTATTCGTTGTATTCTATTTTTATATTGCCGTATATAAACTGTGGTATATTAATCTGGGGTAATACTTCTAAGATCTATTTAAACAAGATTTATAAACTCCAAAAATGGGCACTAAGAACTATTTCTAACAGTCATTATAGATGTCATTCTGACCCTTTGTTTACTAGATACGAAACCTTAAATGTTTTTGACACATTTAAACTTAACTTGGGTATATTATGTATAAACACTTCACGGATCAATTACCGGAAACATTTGACAAGTATTTCACGAAACACAGCGAAATACATGACTATCACACAAGGAATACCCAAGATTACACCATAGCTAAAACCAAAAAGGCCTTTTCCGACAAAACAATTAGGACTACAGGTCCTTCATTGTGGAACTCCCTGAACTCAACCATAAAATATTCAAAATCAACAAAACACTTCAGAAATCAATTGAAAAGAAATCTTATTGATTGCTATGATAAGAATTAGGGCATGTCTTTATTTTGTTCGTCTGTCCATAATTTAACGTTTATATCAGTATTAATTGTGCTTAAAAATACCATCAAAACAATTTTTCTTGGAACATAACATACTGCTAGTCCTTAATTTTTGGAATATCATTCAATATTCCAAATTGATTAAACCATTTATGAATTGCTGGCGTATCCTTACCGAATTTAGATTTTTGGGGCGCATCTTTGTCTACGGTGCTTGTCAATTGTTCCTATATTATGTGGTTTTGTTTTTCTATTTTAATTTTAATGTGTAACTTAGCACAAGTAGGGGGTGACCCATTCTGGCCTTATTGGCCTTTTGTTTACCTCCTTCCATATCACCTCACCTTTTATGTCTAGATGTTATGTTATGTATTTTAGAAGATTCTTTATGTCATTTTGTATGTGATATTGGAAAATAAAATAAAGTTGATTTAACAACACATATATCAAGTTACGGTAAATTGTGCAAAAATAGTAACAATTTTACACTTCTTGATACTTTTAAGTAAACCAAACTCAAATCAGTTAAGTTAATTTTTTTGGTAGACAGTTCAAAAACCTCTTTTAGTATCCCTTTAATGTTTTTGTATGGTGTTTGTTCATTTTAATTCGCAATATATTAATTTGAAAGAAAAAAATGTATAAAAATGTTCTGTAATGTAGCGTAGTATTTTGATTAAGATTTTTTTTCATAAGGTGAGCGTCCCGGGTTCTAGTCCAGTTAGGTAGGCCTACGTGCATAAAATGTATTTACATGATTAATAACAGTTAACGTATTGAATTTGAGTTCCATCAACTTGATTATTGGACTAGCTTGATCATTTCTTTGTGTACTTACTAAATAAGCACAACAAAGTAGTGTAATTTTGAGTAGATGTAGAAAAACAACTAGTATTATGAGTTGTACTGATTCAAACATTTTGAGCTATCTCAATTAAAAAACATGATTAGGGATGGCTTAAAAGATTACTCATTGAAATTACTCAATAAAGTTAAATATAACCCGGTTAATTATTTTGGGCGTATGCAAACGTGATGAAGCAAGTCCTCAGGGCTATTGCAAATATGTTGCCTGCACATTATCATAATTTCATTATAAACACCGTTTGTACGTTACTTAATAGTGCGGATTCATCAAAGATTTATTTTATAACGCATAAGTCAGGTGAAGAGCCTTGCGCGATGAGGTTACCACGTCCGGGGAATTCGACACACTGAAAGCCAATATTAGCACATTTTTTGAAGGGCCGCCCCCAATTTTTCAAAAAATTGGAGATTTGTTCACGTTGCATTGGCAACTGGCTAGGTAAATATACCTGTGAATGGTTAAAGCTCAAAGGTCTAGGTGTCACAAACGAAGGGAATTTGTACTAGAATAATATTGATCGGGAATCCCCGATAAATATAAACGGCTGCTTGGAACGGCCTTCCAATGTGAAATAGCCGGGGACAATTAGCGCCATGTACGTGTCTACGCTCAATCCATTAGTTGTTTGAAATAGTCGGGTATGTCAAGTTAGAGGTTATTTCTCGAAGTGGCACTATTCATCATGGAAAACGGACAAAACGGTGCTGCAATTTCAAGCCCTGCCGTTAAGTCCAATCTGGGATCCCAATTCTAATTACAAAATCGCTTATTTGTGATAAATACGCAATTTTTAGCATTCTCGTTCGCAGGTATATTTCCTAGACAATTACCAAAGGAACTGTGCAAAAATATCAAAAATTTTGAAAAATTGGGGCGCTCTTCAAAAATGTGCCATATTGCTTTTTAAAACGGATACAATGTGCATTCGAAACACCAAAGTTATCCATAGTGTGGTTTTGCTTTCAAGCAATTAACACCTTTTCAAAGCCTTCTGTAAATATTTACCACAAAGAGAAGAAATACGGCCTTACAATGTTCTTGAATTTGATTTTAAGCTGACAAATTCAATTTGTTTTATAGAGTGAGTGCTCTTCGCCAAAAGCAAAAAGTTATTGCTTAAAGGTGTGGTGTTACGATAGTCTTTCGGACGTCCCCCGATTATCCGGAAGTAGTATCAGTTTGACTATCAGACTGAAAGGCTGTATGATTCTCATGTAGTCATGAAAGATTTAGCCTTCAAATCCTTGCTTTCCCAAGATAAAGACAAAAAAATGCCGTTGTTTAATGGTTAACCACCAATATTAGACCAGTAATGAATAAGGCCTTGCAAATGTATATCGCTTTCAACAATTAAAACCAAAAGTTTGTTCCACGATACTTGGTGGTGGTGGTGGTGGTGAGTGTATGGAAGTTCCAAAAATGAGACGGATAGACAAATAAAATACACAGGATAGAGTTTTTTCTGTTTTGGTTTGGTCGAGGGATTTATTGTTTGGTTGGAGTTTTCCTCAATATACAAGTGTCATTCCAAACTTTGGCCGGGCGGATAAAATTTTCCATCCGCCACAACGGCCCTCTTTGCCCTATTCATGTCTGTAGTAAAATGAAATTCATATTTACCATTTGTTGCATTATTTAGATAAAATTGTAGTAATGTGGACCTTTAGTAAGCTGTTACGACATCAACAACGACTTCAGCATATCATTTTATCTATCTATACTTTCGGTTCTAAACGTTTTAATTTATTGTTTTCACCAAACTTTCAAATTTTATGATGTTATCACAAAATACGCATTGTTGTCAACTAGGCTACTACAGTCATATCATTGTGATATGAAAACACTGTGCTTCGAACACTTTAATTATTTTAGCATTTTTTTACAGAGGTAATAAAGACGACGGTGAAGGTCATCATTGTCACCTGATAGTAAACATATTATGGTAGACCCACACGAAAATGTTGATTATGATTTTTAAACACTTATGTTCACACGTTTCTTTTCGAAACACTTTGTATAAATGTGTTTAATTATCTAAACCCTTGTAGATAAACATGTGCAAAGTCTAAACATGTAAGGCATTTAAAACACTAAATGTTAAGTATTTGATGTAAGGCACTGTGCAATGGTTTAGAAATTTGACCTGTTTAATACCTACAACTTCGTTGGAAAACCAAGTATCTAAATACTTTTTGCAGTGTTAAAGTTCATTAGCACTAACTAGAACGTCACCAATGTCATTTATAATGGATTGACAACAGCATGTGTATGAGGTCATATTTCACTTCCACTAAACGCCACTATAATCAAACCTAATACGCACTTCCTTACCGCCATTCACTTTGCAATTGCAAACATTTTATTTCAACTAACAATTTTTACGCATACTACATATGCCAAAAGGTAAGATCAAATTACACCCAAGGGCCACCACTGCACTCAAAATGTAAACAATAAAAATAATAGACTGTAAATCTGACAAATTTATCTTGAAAAAATATCATGACTCGCACGTTTTCTCCCCGAACGACACAGGCAGTTCTACAGTCCCACCTTATTTGATAAGCACATTGCCCTTCCAAATGGCGTTGAAATAAAAAAAAAATGTTGGAGTTGTTAAATGTAAATGATTTATTTAAATCCTTTAAACATCTAGTGGTACCGTTTCAGTAGCATGAGAACAAAGAGAGGAGGATCGATCACCTTTCAACAACGATTAATGAGTATATCGAAATTTGATTGTCTGGATTCCCAACTCCCTTAACTGAGAATTTGACATGATTACCCTAAAAGCGCTAGTCTGTTCACGTCATTTGAAACTGTTCAAATGCAATGTTGCGATATGGCGGTTTTTGTTCTGTAGTTTTGATGACCTATTTTAAGATAACTATGAGTAAGCACCGATATCAAACACATTCCTACTTGAAGCAGCTGGACTTCAATACTACTAATCACGTTTTTTGGTGTGCAACCCCTCGTGAAAATATATGGTTTGAAAGGTTTTTATGGTTGATGTTTTTGAAAATTTTTGAGAATGAGAGTTGAAACTGGGTTTAAATTGGGTTATTGCGTTACTCGTGTGGAAGCATCTAATTTCTAAATGTAGATTCCTTGGGTTTTTAGTAAACCAGAAAAACGTTTTTAAGTTAAGCCAAGCAAATGGTTCGTTGTAGAACCTTAACTAAAAGGCTGACTCAGCGACCTTTCGAAATATATATTTTTGTGTGTGGTATCAAAATATTCCTCTAGAACTAAAGATAGTCACGTAAAATGCTTAATTTTCCAATTAGAGATGAATCCATTTTTCGTTTTCATGCAGTGACATTAGGCACAGTATAACGTGCCATAGGAATCCGTGGTATAACAAAAATTCGGATCAGGAATTTATAAAACAAAGTTATGTTTCTATATTAAGGACTTCGATTTGAGCTGTAGTTATTTCACCACAGTGATTAGTATACTATGTGGACAAGCATTATATTATATGCACACAAACACGAAAATTTCTTGGAAAGAGTGCGCCCTCATCGGAAATCTCTGAGTCCAGCCTTTAACTCACATCATCATCATCATCATTAATCGCAATGGTTTTAATCGTAACACTTTACCATTTAACACAATTTGCGTGCTGGGTTCTTAAAATTATTTTTGATTAATTTTATTGTATTCTGGCCATCAAACCACTGATATTGCTTAAGTAATCATTGCAATAAATTTTATTTTAAACTTAGAACAAAGGTGTGGTCACCCGCTGAGTGGTTGAGATATTACCCAGGGTTGTTTTAAAATTCACCCAACCTTTCAACAATATAGAGGTTTAAATCTTTGCCGACTTCCCTATTTTTTTATCCATTTTTTTGCTAAAGCTGGTATGAACTCAGTAAAAGTTTGGCTAGAAAGTGAAAACTTCTTATTGACATTGATTAGACCATAAATGAAAATTTAAAATCAAAATTGACGAAACTGACAGAGTACAAATTACTAGTTATGATTACTAGTTCTCGAAATCATCCTTTAACAAAATGATATACACACACTGGCCAAAAGTATTGCAACATGCACAAAACGAAATTCGTAATTACAAATTGATTTCAAATTATACCATGGATTCTTGACCACACATTACGTATTGGATACCGAAGTTAATGTTTTCATACAGATGTTATTCCCCAGAATCCAAGAGGGTGAAAAATGTTTGATTTAATGTCATGTTCCCTAAATATGGCGGATTAAAGAAACTGCGAACGATAATTTGCCGATTGCACTCCAGATGGAGTAGAGACGCAGAAACAAATGAAATGGCTTCAAAATACCCGCTCAATTAATTCCTTAGGTTTCTTACGGGTTCCTTAGGGTTTATTTCAATGTTTACAGGAGAAAAACTGAGTGTTTTTTTTAGACCAGAAATGAGCTAAAGTCAATGGAAGACAGTGATCTTAGAAAAATGTGGGAAATTTGGGGACATCCAAAATGCAATTCAACTGATAAATCACGTGGTTTACATAAATCATGTCTAATTTTGCGTTCACAATGCATGACAAACATTACAATGTGAACGGTGCGATTAAACAGTTGTTTTCAAGTTATCATGAGACCCCCGTTTTCTGTCATTAAATTTCCCGAGTCTAAAGGTCCGTTCATACTTCACTGCATTGCAGTGCAGTGCTGCAATGCAGCCTACCAAAATCGTCACTGCAATCACGATCACTTGCAGTATTGCAACGAAGTTAAAATTATTTTAACTGGCGATGCAGCAAGATGCAGTGGGGTGCAGTCAGTGTTGCAGTATGCCAATTTCCGCAAGTTTACTGCAACGTACTGCAACCCGTGACCTGCAGTGACCTGGGTTGACCTGCAGTAAATCGATTAGGAGTGCAGCGGAAGTGACGGAACATTGTAGTAAATTTACTGCACAGCAATGCAGTGCAGTGGAAGTATGAACGGACCTTAACGGTTATTTTCGAGCTCCCATTTTCTATTGACTTTATCTCATTTCCGGTCCATACAACCACTCCGGTTTTCGCCGTAAACATTTGCAGTATATAGATCCTGATAAAGCCGTACAATTCATTTAGTGATTATTTTGCAGCCATTTTGACGTTCCTGTGCCTGTATTCCTTCTGGAGTATAATCGGCAGGTTATCATTAGCTAGCTCCTTTAACCCGCCATATTTAGGGAACATGACAATCAAATCAAACGTTTTTCACACTATTTGATTTTGGGAAACAACATCTGTCTGAAAACCATAACTCCGATAACGATTATGTAATGTGTAGTCAAGAGCTCCTCCTGGTACAATTAGAAATCAATATAAATTGTTTTTCTGCATGTTGCAATACTTCTGGCCAGTGTGTGTATTTTCCTCAGATATTTGCCATAGGCCTATAATCGGGCAAAAAATGCAGCCAACTCGTAATAATGATAAGATAACAGAAAAACCATATTGCTCCTAGACCTCCTTATCTGAAGCACGGTCAATTTAAAAGTTCGTAGATAAACACTTTAAAACCATTGATGTAAGACTAGCCATATTTGAACTTATTTGAATTCTTGTTTCTTGCTGATGCTAAATATGGTCCTGAAAGTATATAATTTTTTTTTAATTATTTTTATCCAAATTTGACTTTTCTTACTCCCGCGCGTATTAAATGCGCATGCAACGTGATAAAGCAAGTCTTCAGGGTTATTGCAAATATGTTGCAGGCACATTATCATAATTTTCACTATAAACACCGTTTGTACGTTACTCAATAGCGAGGACTCATCAAAGATTTATTTCGTAACGCATAAGTCAGGTGAAGAGCCTTGCGCGATGAGGTTACCACGTCCGGGGAATTCTGACACACTTTAACGGATACAATGTGCATTCGAACACCAAAGTCATCCATAGTGTGGTTTTGCTTTCAATTAACACCTTTTTCAAAGCCATCTGTAAATATTTACCAGAAAGAAATAATGCGTACAATTTCTTGAATTTGATTTTGAGCTGACAAATTCATTTTTTCATATAGTTGAGTGCTCTTCGTCAAAACCAAGAATATTGTTTTTAAATCAATGAATAAGGCCATTGAACGTATCTTTCATTCAAAGTCTTCTCTGGGTGCACCACCACATCATGTCCTAAAATAAACTTGTCACTACTGCACCTCTTATCCAGGTCGCATGCTGCACTGCCTATAGGATTGCTCGAGAAATTGCCTATTGGGTTGTTCCCCGGGCTGTTCGGTTTGGGACCGCTTGCTGTGAGCCCAAAAATGGACCGGTGTGAAAGTAATTATAGTCCGCCGGGAGCCACAGTCCAGGCTTTATAGACGACAACGGAATAAAGCGTGAAACTAATGTTGCGTGAAGAGTCATCTGAATCGAGTGCCCTATTCTTTACCGTTGCAGCCGGACTATGAGTACGACGGACTATAATTACTTTTACACCTGTGACACAGATAAAATCTAAGTCAGGAGGTGTTTCTTTTATTTATTTATTTGGTTGTTTTTCCTTAATATACCAATTATCTTCAATTTTACCGGGCCAATATTTCCAGTCCGACACTATTTCTTATCATTAATTTCTTTAATTAAATGAAATTCATACCCATTTATGCACTATATTACCTTTAGTAATCTGTATACAGTCTCAATAGCGACTTCAGAATGTTTAAAATTTATTGTGTTTTTTTCACCAATCTCTCAAATTTTATGCCTTAATCACAAATTACGTAATTGTTGTCACTATCGCCTACTACAGCCTATTGTGAGATGAAACACTGGCTTGGAACAATACTATAATTTTCATATTTACAGGGTAACGTACAGACGGACGGTTAAGGTCATATAGTAAACATATAATGGTAGATACACTGCAAACCGATGATTAAGGATTTAAACACTTATTTGCACCATGTTTTAAACACTTTGTGTAAACGTGTTTAAAGTTTAAACATGTTTAGGCTTTTAACACTTAGTGTTTAACCATTTTATGCAATGTGTGTGTAGAAATTTGACATTTTTAATACCAAAACACTTCTTTGCACCACGTATCTAAACACATATCTTTTTGCTGTGTAAAGTTCATGTAGCACGAGCTAGAACGTCACCAATGTCATGTGTAGGAGGTCATATTTCACTTCCACTAAACACACTATAATAAACCTAAACGCACTTCCTTACCGCCATTCACTTCTGCAATGCAAACATTTTATAACTAACATTTTTACGCATACTACATATGCCAAGGTAAGCTCAAATTACACCCAAAGTGTATTGCACTCAAAATGTCAATTTTATAAAGTAAAATAATACACTGTACAATCTGACAAATTTATCTTGAAAAAAATATCTGACTCGCACGTTTTCTCCCGAACGACACAGCCAATTCCAAGAGCCCACCTTATTTGATAAGCGCATCGTCCTTCAAAATGGTGTTGAAATAAAAAAAAAATATGTTGTCGTTATTAAATGTAAACGATTGATTTAAATCCTTTAAATATGAAGTGGTACCGTTTTCAAGAGCATGGGATTAAAGTGAGGGGGTCAACCCTTCAACTAACTAAAATATCGAAATTTGATTGGTTCTATATTCGCAACTGAGAATTTGACACGATTACATGAAAGCGCTCGTCTGCTCACGTCATTTGAAATGTTCA
Organism: Ophioderma brevispina; assembly: GCA_023653785.1. Classification (NCBI taxonomy): domain Eukaryota; kingdom Metazoa; phylum Echinodermata; class Ophiuroidea; order Amphilepidida; family Ophiodermatidae; genus Ophioderma; species Ophioderma brevispina. The sequence goes on from JAMKCH010075854.1 coordinate 29,251, forward strand.
CATCAATTAAGGGGTTGCGATGGGGGATTTTGTTCCGCATTGTGATGACCTATTTTAAGAAAACTAAGAGCAGCACCGATATAAAAGTCATATTCCTACATGAGGCAGGATTTTTTTTTTTTTTTTTTTTCCCCCCCCCCCGAAAAATATATTTTGATTTTTTTTTTAAGTTGGATGTTTTTAAAAATTAGTCTTTTGTGAGAATAAGGTGCTTGAAACATTTAGTTCTTTCACACAGGAAGTAAGCATACAGTGTTGTGCATTAAAGGCGACAGCAAACTAACATTAAATGGCTAGCTTTCGCGTTTAATTATTAGACTGAATTCAATAATAAAAAAAGTTCTAAATGTCCGAGTTGTGCTGTTACTAAAATTTATAATTCCATCTTTTCATTCTCCAATACATTAATATCCAAAAATACCAAACTACGTCACTGGCGTTTTTAACTGATACTCACTACAGCGTCCTTACTTAATGTTTAATTATGTTCTGACAGCCGCCATTTTCTGAGCGCTGTTGGAGTGCACGCTTTCGCAATGTTTAAAGTTAATAAGGAAATCTAGCCTTTTGTCCTTGTAGTTTTTGTTCAATTTCGTAAGGGTACTATTCTTTTTCTGGGGAGTAAAATGTGATTCTTATTTGAAAAATTCACTAAGAAAGTAAATATGCATTACCAGCTTTTGTCAGACTTTTGAACTTCGAGTTGTCACCCAAAAGCAGACAAGACCTGAATGCATTTTCTTCTATTAAAGCCACTTTCAGTAATTGTCTTCTAAGTGTGGAAGCACCTCCCCAATAGCGGTTGAAATAAAGAAGTTGAGTTTTTGCATTGTTGTATTGGAAATTGTTGTTGTAAGAGACTAAGCTTTTAGAGTTAGTGTAAGTTTAGTGCTATAGGTTAGTATTAGGACAGTGGGTCAGGGTTTACGGTTAGAGTTACAGTTAAGGTTACGGTTACGATGTATAATGTATAGTGTTTAGCGTTATAGCGTACCATTAGACCTACTGACTGTGCAAGCTTATGTATAATCATACCCTAGCTGTTTACAAAAGACCGTTCTCGATACCTTGTTGAAATGTGTAGTATGATCTACACTCCCAATAAAGAGCAAAGTCGGAAACATCAAATTTGAAAAAAAAATGACTGATTATGACTTTAAAGAGATATAGGTGAACATTTTGTGTGTTGATGCTCGCTAACCTCAGATGCTATCTGATATGATATATTCGACATGCATAACAGAAAATGTGGCAATGGAATCCCAATTTATGTAAAACAACCAAAAATTGTACATGTATTGTGTTACACTATAATCATGTCTAGAAAAATAGTTTTGTGCCCCACTTACATGCATCATGCATGAACCATTGCATTGCGCGTCGATTTGATGGACATGTCACGTTATGCGTTTGCGATTTTTTTTTAATTTCAGTTCTGAAGAATAATGTTTGTACGTATCCTTAATGCCAATATGGAGATCTTGTCATATATCGAGTGTGTATAAAATGTGCTTGATCTACGAATGTGTCGAAGAGTTGGTAATGATAGCGTATATGCATAACATGTGCACAGCTCAATTGCAATATAATTTTACACCCAAGATTTTGAAATGGCTTTGAATGTGACATGAGGAGCCGTCCTAAAAACAGAGAGGGGGGACTTGTACTCCAAGGTGGATATGTCCTGCTCATGTATGGCGTCCAAAATGTACCATAAAAACGGATATTTTGCACTTGGCAAAAAAAAACACCATAAACAAGTATTTTAGTTTGATTTTGCTACCCTAAACAAGTAATTTATGTGACTGTTTAGAAATGCATCCTAAACATACATCATGACTTCATTTTGATAAGAGACAGACCCTATAAACGCCGTCTCTGCACACGTACACACGTACTTGTAACAATCATCGTGTAAATTGTGACGCAGAGGTTAGCGTTCATGTATAGGAGACGATGATGACATGGAGAGAGGCGTTATCTTTGCACAATGCTGTGTATTCCCCAAATTCAGAAAACGATTAAAATCAACTGGGGAAGCTACAATTATGAAATTAGGAGAAAATCAGGCAGAAAATCCACTATTTTTTCCAGCTTTTTATGTGAGGAAGTCACGAGTATTCAAAATATCACACCCTAAACATGGAAAGGATTTTTTATATTCGATGATTTTGATACCCTAAACAATGTACGCACGTACATCGCCTGCGGCCTGAGCTCCAAAAAGACCATAATTACCCGTTTTTGTACACGAGCATGATATCCACCTTGGAATATATACAAGTGGGCCCCGGGCCGAAAAATGCTAACCCAAGCCTCTGCTTATTTAAAGCCACACTGTTAGAAATTTCCGTAAATTAAGAGAACCGATATTCCGTAAATTTACGGAAAATCTGTTTTAGAAAACAATAAAAATAAATAAACAAAAAACATAAAAAATGTTAATTTACGGAAATATTTCAAACATTTCCGGCAGCAAAATTTCCGGACTTTTTTTGCATTCCCGTAATTTTAAATTACGGAAAATTCTGTTAAAATACACATAATAATATGAGACAAATTGACAGATATTCTGTAAATTTACCCTAAAAAGTCTGGAATTTCTGCTGTCAGAAATTTCCGTAAATTTACGGAAAATTTTCTTACAATGCACTATCAGCGATTTTTTTCAAAATGTAAACAAATCGCGCCCCCTATTTTTTATCGAAGTCCATTTTTTTGCAGTGTTGTATTGGAAATTGTATTAAAGACCACTGGAAGTGGCTAAGCTTAACACGTCGTATTTTTCAAGCAGTGACGATTTTTATGCTTTGTTTACTAATAAAAGTCGGGATCCGACTTTTTGTTTTAGGTCTAGAAACAGTGTAAATGGTATTTTCAAGACCGATTTAAAATGTACAAAGAACTGTAATAAAGTGTTTTTGCTATGACCCCTAACCGTAAGCACATTAGAGACAAAATGGTTTCATTTTGAATTGGAAAAAAATGACTGTAGTGGCTTTAAGTTGGGGTTAGTATGCATGTGTATTGATGCAAGTTCCAAGTATTGGAAACTGGAGCAAACTTTCAGGTAGGAAGAGGGTACATCGTGTAAATAGAGGTTTCCACTTTATCCGCGGATTAATTGTATAACAAAAAGTTTTCGTTCCCGCCCGTAGTAATCGTTATTCCAATTAATATTAAATGCGTGACCAAAGTGTGACATTACGCGGCCGTGGCGGGCTACTTGAAAAACCCTTTTATTCATCCCATGGAACGGGGTTCTTCTGAAAGACGAAATTGTCGAGTATGCCGTTTACCAAATATGCAAGACCTCTTTTACTTAATACCAGGATGTGTCATGAGATGGCCTCTTTTGTACATCATTTAGGTATAAATATTAAAATCTCTTTAGTTAGCTGTGTGAAATATACATGTATTTAGCTATTAGACAATGTTTTGGGAGGTTGGAGCAATGACTTCCTTATGTCTCAGCTTGCCATAATTTGGTTCTCAGATGCATTCGGTTTCACGAAGCGTTAAAAACTTGCGCCTGACACGTCTCTTATTTTACCATGTTTACTTTATTCGTAAAATAAAGTGGAGTGGACATAGCCGTGTTAGTTTATAACGACAAACGTGGTCGAATTCGTAATTCAAATATGCACATTGAACATGTGCCGCTGCCCATCAATGTATTTCTTCGAGCCTTCCAGAGACGAAAAGTTTGGATCGTTTTACGGGTTCATTTACTTTTCGGTTAAGGACATCTTAGCTCTGACTGAACTTAGTAATTATTTGTTTGACCACCACCAAGTTAAAAATCGCAAATTGCCATGAAGATATCTTTCTGACAGGAGCTCGGCTTGCCCTTTTAAACGGGTATTTTTTCATTACGCATTCGCGTAATTTACCACCGGAAAAAAAGAAAGGCGTTTACACGACGTTTTGAAATAACGGTGCCTTTGCCTGTATGACAATGCATTTTTTTTGTTGCTTTATGGGAAAGACTTAAAACGCCTTTCTGTTGATCTTCGCTACTTTCCTCTCAGCTTGGCCCTCAAAAATGGTAAAGCTCCTCCGGGTCTATTTTGATTTAAAATATGAAAATACACAAATCATGATTTGCCTCATTTAATATGAAGAATATTCAAATTTCACTTAGTTGACCATCAAAGAGCTGTTAAAAGGATGATTCGAATTTAAAGCAGATGATGACAGATTTATACAGCCCAACGTGGCTTTTTTTTGAATCTCCAAGCAATAAACCTAATGAAAATGTACCTTAATTATAGACGAGACTAAAACGGGGGCAATATTAGCGTTATTTTCCCCCCCCCCCACCCAGCTCACCCACTTTTTTGCGTGCAAAAGGTTAAATATCTCAATAATCGTAGATAGAGAGACAGAATGTCATCGACCCCACTGTCCCGGGTCAGGCAACCTGTACAAACACCCACTGCCATTTCCACCTCTCTCCATTCAAGTTTGAATAGAAGGTAAATATGGCGTGTGTTTGTAGCCCAGTGGGATAATTCCGTGCCCTTGCTTTTAATGTTCCAAGCATCTTAACAAACACTACCTGCAATTCCCCTTTGCCCTGTTAAATGCAGGTCGGTTCATGAAGCAAGGATGGTTGCGCTAAATAAGACTAAATCTAATTAAGAACGCCGCTATTATTTATGCATATCATAATAGGGGCCGAATTGAAACCCTTAACATAATATTTCTTATATTAAAACACAGTACTGGCGATGGAGCGGAATTGAAAAGCCTATATGCTTTACGGTTTGATTAGTAGAACTATTAGTGAATGCGTTCACGGATTTTTTAATTGAAAGCATATGGTGTGTGATCTAAATTAAAATTTCAGAATTTGGGAAAAATACTACCGGAGTATTGCCGAAAGAAAAATAACGTGGTACAAATGTTGCATCAAAACTAGCTTAAAATCTAAGTCTAAATTCTTTTGCAGATACCATATACAAATTAATGGGAGTCTGATCTAACACGTGGTAAATGATGGACTTGAAATTTAATTTCTTATTTTATTCAGTATTCAATGATTAAAAAACATTTCCATATAAACATCCCCTTTAAAATTCCATATGCACCCCCTTTAAAAATCTACAGTAAACCAATACTTTTTATTTATGGTCTAACACTAACAAAACACTAACCCCAAGACCATAAAATAAAAAGATTTTGTTAGATGTAGAAGTTCGAAGGGGTAAATATGGAACTCTTGCGAAAAAAAACAACAATTGCACAATGATAAATATTTAACACTTATAAGGGTCGGTCCACGTGGACCCAACATTTTTTTGTACGCAATGTTTTAACTTTAAATTATTTTTGCCCAAATGTAATGCAATTGCCTATCAGTTGCGCATATTTTTGTGGAAAACAATTCAAATCGGCCATGGCGTTTTTATGACAATAAGCATTTTGGTGGCGCTATTCAAAACTTGTTTTGCCCTTTAAATCGCACAGGAGAAACGTTTTAAAATTGTTATTTCAGCAATGTTCTAGTATGAGCCAAATTTTGTGGAAAAAGTCCATTGGAAAAACGGTTGTTCACTTTTCGGTGGGAGAAATTTGTGCGAAACACAAAAATCGGTTTTTTGGATCGCCATTTTGAATCGGTACACAACCGATTTTAATTTTTTCCTGTTATGTGGTCGTGTTGATATACCTCATCAATGACCAGAATTTTGGTAAAAAATTCCAACGGTAAAGTGGTTTTCGGGGGATCCACATCAGCCCCCCCCCCCATACACCAACAGGATTGCGCAAGACCTTATACACTTATAAAATGCACAATAATAAAATCAAAACCAACAGAATTAGAAAGATATGAAAGGTACAGGATATAAACGGAAAACCATTGATTAAGTACCAAGAATAGCTCAAAAGCCTCAACAATGAGGTTTAATCCCATTGGGGTCCTGATATAAAAATTTGAAAAAAAGGGAGATTTTACTTCTGGTTGCACAGGGACACACATACGCGCACTATAGACCCACAGTTGTAACATATTTTGGTTCCTAGGCCCCTTTTGGGAGAAATTTTGGCCTCAAAAGCTCAATTTTAGTGAAATTTTAGGTACAAAGCCTGCGAATTTCTCAAACTTTCAGCTTCCAAGGCCCTACTATTTAGGAGACAAATAAGTTCCCAAGCCCCAAGTTCAGAAAATTGGAGCCGCATATGAGTCCCCCCCGGAACATGACACACCTGTAAAAATTATCTTGTCTTCATGCATTTGCATCACCGATTGTTTCTGACCCTGCACATATTTTTTTTTCAATAACTTTTACTTTAGCCCATCTTATTTTAGCATCAGCAATTCCTCTTTGATCTTATTATTAAGTGGCACCATTACGTTACATTTCATAAATAAAACACGGTATTAATCTGCATTAAAGGGCCAAGTTCGGCTCGCTAATAGCCTTGCCCCAGAACCCCAGATTTTACCGGAAGTAAAATTTATTTACTTACCCTGTGAAATCTTAGAGCTAAATGGTGTTTGGTTTGGAAGTGAAATTGAAAATGTACCCCATTTTGGTCGACCAATACTATTTTATACATAGTACTCTATGGAGCTTACTAAATCACGTTTATTTCTCTCACATCAAAACGGATTGAAATATCGGCGCGAAACTTTACAGATGGGGTTTTGGGATAAGGCCATTCTATCACGATGAAAACTTTACATACTTAATTCGGGCCATCACCCTTTAATATCATCTACGTTTTTTTTCTGGAATACAATGTAGAGACAACATATTGCGTGATTTCCAGCGGTTTTACAGGTGGCACGCATCTTAATACGGCAGGGATTTTCATCAAGCGACTCTATTCCTTTTAGATACATTTACGTTGACTCAGTTGCAATTTGTTTTCAATAAAAAAAAAGTGCAGCTAAAAACCTTGCAGCGGAAGTCAATTCGCCATTTTTTTCTTATTCTGATTTGTATTGTGTGTGTGTGTGCACTGTTAAAAATGTTCATTAAATAACAGCGTTTTGACTGGCATCTGGGACTCACAACAGTTAAAATCACGTTTTTTTTTACAGTCATTTGCACGTTTCGAGGCCCTTTTTTACAGTTTTTTGCACGTTTTGAGTCCCGGCTAACAGTCAAAACGCCGGTTATTTTAAGATCATTTTTAACAGTGTGTGTGTGTGTGTGTGTGTGTGTATGTGTGTGTGTGTATGTGTGTGTGTGTATGTGTGTGTGTGTGTGTGTGTATGTGTGTGTGTGTGTACGGGCGTGCGTGCGTGGTTGCGTGCGTGTTTTTTTTTGTTTTTTTTTTCATTGTGATTCTTCCATTTTCAAAATTCGAATGGTAAAATCTAGCACACTAATTAACATATTCAGAATCATAAAACAGCTGTAAATGTTCTAATTGATTCAGTGTTTTTGAGGTAGAAATATCGCGAAAAATTCACTGTTCCACCAACAGAAATTGAAATCACACACACTAAAATACGCAGCGAAAAAAAGCGCACAGTTGCGATAAATTATGGCTTATAGCATGAACGCAACAAAAACAAACGTGACTGTTCATATGAAAGTTGTATTTATAACAGTCTATATGGTGGGATGGTAAAATCCTATACACAGACAAATTACTAGATGTATTAACGGATTTACCTTGAATTTAATTTATGTCAGCATACGAAATCTAAATAACCTCGCACAAATTTAACGGTTAATCTGAGTCAATGTATAAATATTATTTTAATGTTAGAATGCGCTATCTACTGATGATAGCAGCTCGTATGTCAATGCTTAACTAAGTATTTTCGTTTCTAGAAATAATTATACCTAAAATGAAAACAAAATATTTTAGGAGCAGGATGCATGCGAGAAAGAAATAGGGGAAGAGAGCAAGCGAAATATTGTATATAGGTAGAAATGAGTTAGATGAAAACGCGTGGTTGTAGATCAGTGAAAGTGCACTGGAAAGGTAAATGTACATGGAGGTTCTTGTAAGGTGTAAGAGTTTGATACATGTACGAGTAAAGTATAGTGTAAATTATAGCTTCAAGCGATGAGAAGACGTTGTGCTATTTGGCATACGCATTTTTAAACCCACAGCACATTTATTGAAATAAGTGTTCATGTCTTAAAGACGTGCTTAAGGTAGATAGTCAATGCGTCATTTTAGAGTTCCTGGTGAAAATAGAACAATAAAGGTCTGCAAAAACTGTTGCTTTGTTACTAATACTACTCTCTCTCTCTCCCTTTCTCTTTTTTCACATAAAGCAATTCGGAAATCTAGAGCAAAATGCCCCTAACCTGCTTCGAACCTTACCGAGCAGCGCGAGCGTGAGCCATAAGAATAGAGGAAAGCAAACAGTTTAATAATTTTGTTGAACACTTGGTTTGGAAAACAAAACTGAGTCCAGGCCTTATGTAAACAGGTCACGCGGACTCAATATGGAAAATTACATTAGCTGATGCGCAGTTCTAATTAACCTTAGGGCTTTTACGGCAACATCTGATTTCGAACAAAATCATTTTTTGTTATCTTTTCACGCGACGAGAAAGTACTAATAGAATGTGTTGTTGTTGACGTTATCACTAATACCGATAATAATCCTTGAATAAAGCAACAAAATGAAAACAAAGAATATTTTATTTAATTCTAATCATTGCTCATTCGCCAAAATTTAATTTTAAAAAATAGAACTGTTTTCACACTGCGCCTTTCTGGTATCAGGTCTATTGACCTTCGACTCGATTAAGAAAATGAAAGAGTATTATTATATGAGTAAAGTCAGTGTGTGAAAAGGATGTAGTACTCGTGAATACATAATCAACCCCATCTAATATGAGCTGTTCATGGTTCATGGAATGTTCGTGATCTCGCTTGAATTGTTTTGTTCAATTTCTCGTAAAAGCTGTAAATTTAATGATTCTGGAGTCAAAAGCCGCAAATGTACGTATTAGTTAGCCATGTGACTGCTTTGTTCAGAATTCAAATACTCTCATGTTTGATAGACCTATTACAGCAACCGACATCACTAACAAAATAATTTAACCTTGTTTAACATTTTCCTACTGTCATAGCTTACAGTCTTTAAATGAAAACCATAACGTTTAATAAAACTGAGTTAAAATAGTTTTAATATCCCCAGTGACCCATTAAAGATCAATGTATCAAGTAATGTTATTCTAAGACAAACACTACATATTTGGGTCAGGGGCGCTTAAATATATTTTGGTGATCCAGTTGGAGAGCCAATATTTTAAACCAACAACAAATTTGCCAAACCGTGCCTTTAGGTAGTTCTGTGCGCCACACATCATCTTATCACCGATATTTTTTTTTTCGTTCTCCCGATTGAAATCTGGATAGCATGGGATATCAGGAAATCCACGGTAAGATAGAATACCTTAGTAACAATGGAGATTGCCGTCAAGCCCCTTCTTCACATAAACATCATTTGATATCGGGTGAAAGTTGAAGACGCAGGGATGCACATGAAATATCACTTCCTTGGAAGAAATTATAACTGAAACATATCATACACCAGTAGGGGACGCATGTTGTTTTTCCCCGTTGTTTTTGTTTTTCTTCCTTTCTTTGTTGCGAAGTAAAAGTATCTTACACATGTGGTGGGTGTCAGTTGTTCGCAGTTTGGTTGTTTGTTTGCTTTTTTTTTTTTTTTTTTTTTTTGTTTTGTGGTTTTATTTTTGTTTATGTTTGTCTTTGATTTCCGTTCTTTCTTTCACCTTTTTTCCATTTGTATGTATTTATTTATTATTCTTTTTTTTGACTTTTACCTTTCTTTTCCCAGAATTTTACTAAAAATAATTTGACAAACATATGTCTTGCTCACCTAACTTTGTAAAGGTCGAAATACGGTGTGATAAATAGTAAAACATTGATCGTCAGAAAATATTGATACAGGCGTGTTTGCACACGTATTCTCTTTTTTTTAAAAAAATATGAAGTGAAGCTTTTATACTATTTTACTATTATATTATTATGATATTATTGTTGTGTTGCTGTTATTTTTTATTTTTGTTGTAATTGTTGTTATTGTCCAGCCGACGTTCTGCATGCATGGGGTGCATTCTCGGAAAAATATCCATTCCTAAAATGTGGTGTTTGTGTTGTTGTTTTGTTTTGGGGTTTTTTTTGGGGGGGGTTTTGGCATACTTCGTCTTCCATGTAAACTTCCGTGCCTCAATGCCACCATAGTTCTCCGCGGTCAAATATTGAAGCTTTCCACTTTATTGAAAAATCAGTCTTTGTGTGGTGTGTTTATGATTTTTTTCGAATCGTGTTTTTAGCATTTACCCAATGTACATTTTAGAATGTTAACAATGTAAATAGGAAATCATCCTGAAGTTGAATAGGCCAAAAAACGCTGTTTTGATGTTAATTAAAAGGTGGTTAGTATTTTGTCTCGGCAAGACCGAAAAATCCAAACATCCTCTCTAATATATGGCAATAGCCAGTTGCACGATCCCCGACGAAAGCCATCTCGTCGTGCCAATTTCCATCCGGGAACTTGGGACCAGAGGTTATGTTTACAAAAAAATTGTGTCGTTCGCGTCGCCGAACAGTGCCTAAAATTACCATACAAAGAAGTACCTTTTCACGGAGTTAATTTTACAAAAATGTAGAAGAATATTAGGAACAAAAAACAATCGAGGCATGGGTGTTGTTGAAATCAGACAAACATGATATTTTCGATCGTAACTGTGCCCCTACTTTCACCTGACGGACGGATACGGATACACAACTGTCGTGCAACGTCACAGACGAGGGTAAGGTTTCTGGGGTATTTCGGTCCGCTCCTAACCGTGATGTTTTTTAGCCGACTGAGGTGGTATGAGTCCCGGGATGGAAAGGGACACCGAATTGAGATGCATTATGGGGCTCGTGCAAATCGTCTATATGCGCAGCAGGAAAATCTAAACTTAGTTGGGTTCTTTCTGCTTCTTTTCTATCTTTTTCTTCTTGTTTGGTCCAATCGCAACGTTTTGGGGTAGGGGGAAAAAACCAATAAAAATGCAAAAATATAAAGGAATTTGTTTTGTCCTTCGAATTCGAAATTTGCCGTCGTCCCCCTTTAATCCACTAACGCTTTGTAAGAGTACAATTCATGCGTTTTGTCAAATGACAACCTGCTTTCAGGGCTTTCATGTCTATAATAGTTTGGGTCGAAGCTTTAGGTCTGTCTATTATTGTGCTTGATATGCTCAGTGATGCCATTTTCTAAATCAAGGATCTATCGCAGTTCCTCCTATCCATGTGTTAAGACGATGTGAATGAAGATTTTATCAACCACCAAGGTGTTTTGTGTTTGATTGAAATTCCTAAAGGACCTGAGAATGTCTTAAAGAATATTAATGAGTGTTGCTTATATCTCTCCAAGGGTGTCGGGAAGATCCAGCGGATGTCCTTAACACATATTTCCTGACCGCTTGGTAAATCTTTAAAAAATACCCGGAGTCATCCCCAAATTCCTGGTCTAATACAGGCATACCTGGACTCTATGTATTTTAATGGTAGGTTCGTTCTAGATACGATGCTGAAAAGTCGTTTGTTTTCTTCTAAAAAATGGCCATTTTTGGGTGACATTGACCGGTCAAGGTTTATTTTCGCGGGCATAGGGCATTCGGTGAATGAAAGTAGAAATGTCAAACAATCCGATGAGGCTGGAGATAGAGATAGAGAGATTAACGTAATGAACAGCATTACTTTCGCTTGTTACACCAATTAAATTAGTTGGTTTGTTTATACAGGCTAATCAAATAGGCTAAGTATTTCCGTTTGCTATGGGATACAGAAATCGTCCTTTTGGCAGCACAGAATAGATTATTGAATGTGATCTGTTCCTTATAGGTCAAGATTTTAGTTTTAAGGTGGAAATTTCTGGGAACAAGCTAACAATGTCAGGATTGGTGCAGGGAAAGTGTTCTAGACCTACATACTAAAAGTCCCCTAAATCCTCTTGGCTTTTTTTTCCGAAAAATAAGGGGGCAAGTTGTACAGGGGTAAAATTACAAAATATTAGAATGTCCTTAAATGTGTTCCAACCATTTTTGTCATGTCCAAGGATCAATAAAAGGTATAGTGTGCCTTCGACAACCTGTAGTTCGACCCCCCGTTTACAGACCAAATCATTCAAGGTCCATCCTGGGGTGGAAATATTTCCAAAATGATCCAATTCATTGAAACAGATCAAATTGCTCGTAGCGTCATATTAAAACAGAATGTTTCATCAAATCACACCAGGATTCAAATCTTGACATAGAAGAGAGAAGCAGTGACCCCCAATAGAGCCTGTAGAACCCCATCCCACTTGGCCCTGTAATTTTGCAGTAATGACAATCACCTGTTTAAATATTCATTTGTGTTCATGTACAACTAGAGGAAGAATTTGACAGCATTCTTTCCGAAGAATCCGACCATTCTGAAATGTACCCCCAGGATGACCTTGAGCCTTGGTTACCAGATAGTTATTAAACTACAAGCCATAGACTAGGGCAAACTTACCTTTGTTAATCCTTGGGAGATGACAAAATAATGTTGTAACACATTAAGTACAATTAAAAATATTCGTAATTTTACCCCTGTACAACCTTTCCCCCCTATTTTGAAAATGCCACACAGAGGATTTTGGGGATTTTTAGTATATTATTCTAGACAACATTGCGGCACCAATCTGAACATTTTCAGCTTGTTCCCAGAAATTTCCACCTTTCATTGGTGATTTTATAATACGCTTGGCATATGACATGTGCGTAAACCCTATGTCTCTGAACTCTGTGTGTGCAGTAAATGAACCTAATGCAGCATCTCATATCATGGCATCAGCATCGTCATCGGCCCATCGTCAACATTCATCAGTCATCACACAACAACAAACATCATCCTCACAACTGCGGATTATGAAAAATAAACTAAATTGTCATTTTAGGACCTTGGATGAACGCCTACTACGATGATTTCGTAATAAACTCCGTCGAATTTGTATTGTATTGACGTTAACGTTTTCGATTGTAGACTATTTATTCGCCCGTTCATAATGGACTGACGGAAAACAATCACTGAATAATTACAACTGTTTTTTTTGGGTCAATTAAGTATAACTAGGATGTTATATAATACAGCTTTTAAAATAGGGAATTCCACCAGTAACTAAAGTGCCAATTAATGAGGTTGTTAAATTTGTGTCAATTTATGTACACTTTGCCTGTTCACTTTATTTTAGATGTTCCTCGAGCGTGATCCTGGCGCAGAGACATTCGAGCTGAGCTCGGACAGCCAGTCTACCGTCTCATCTCCAAAAGCGCCACGCTGTGAGGCTCGAATATCGGGGATTATTTTAGCATATTAACGGATCCCATTTCTGCAATATTTTCCATCATTTTTGTGGAATTGAGAATGGTGATGTTAAGGAGGTTAGTTCCCCTCCCTAGGACGATGTTTAACGTCTTCATTGTCATACGTCTCCTTTTCTTGGCATTTTTATCAGGGAAGTCAATACTATAGCCATTATGGTGGCGGTAGAATTACCTTTAAAAACCTGTCGTTCTGCCGATTTATTTTAATAATGGCCTCGACCTTTCAAAGCGAGTTCCCTCCCCAAGCTAACGGATTGAACTTAGGCCAGAGTTTTATCAGTGTGTTTATTTTGTGTGCTATTTTACATCCCATGGCTAACTATCTACCGAAACTACATACGGCGACTGACTTTTGAACTTAAGCGTCGTGTTCTTTGTATAATCTGCTACAGGCTTAATATGCTGGGGCATGTATAAAGACTAAAATCTACCTCTACAAGCTTTCACATAATATCATAGAATTACAGATTCCCGCTAAGGGAATCGGTTACCATGACTACGATGACATTTTAAGTCTCCGGGTTGTATGCAAACATTAAAATGTACTTTAAACCAACTGTATTGTATTGGGTATATGCCTATAGTCCAAGATGCTATAACCGAATTCACTATTCAAAGAGCGCGTAATAAACCAGCTCTATCAACTATCAACTCCCTGTGCTTGCTTTGGCTGCAGTGACATGAAATTAATGTCTTTCTACCATACCAAATGCTTTCACGCCCGCCACACATGCATGCAAAATTGTACAACATCACATTTCTTAGATTGAGATATACAGCGGCCTGTGGCGTAATTGCAATTAGAGACAGTTTTTCCTTATAAATGGCGAAGCTATTTGAGAGAGTAGAGAAGTGAGCTGGTACATCCCAGCGGCATAGTCGTTTAGAGCGACGTCGAAACGACGTTGGCACGTCGAAAACAGGTCGACGGTTTTTATAAATTTACGTCGAATAATGGCAAATTGAATCGACGTTTTAAAAACGACGTCAAGTCGATTTGCATTTTCGAGCATAAATTTGTGTACATTTCTAAAACTCTCGACGTCTTTTCGACGTGTCAGCGTCGATTTGCCCACTGGGATGTAGTTTCAGTGGGGGATTAGGGTTATTTTCATATCCCCCTTTGCCCTATCTTGGTGCCGAGTTGGATAATTTGACATCTGTACTCACGGCCGATGACGCACGTCCATTTTCACGAGGCTAAGCGCTATTTTTAGACAACACGGAGGGTTAAGCATCCCCAGAACATGAGCCTTTCCATTTTATTGTAAAATCATGATAAACTAACATCGATAAGCATCAGCCTTTAATATTCAGTGTGTTTTTTTTCTAACAGAATTTCTACTCTGGCGTCACATATTTTGCCTTTTGGCAAGAAACACGATAAGGGATTTTTCTTGATTTGTGTGCGGATACAGACTTCCAATATACTTGCAAATGCTATGAGTATTGATTTTGTTGCATACTTTATATCTGGTTAGCAAATTGCTTAAGCATTTATCATGGTGAACGTTGTACCACGGAGGGGTATTACCTTCTGTTGTCTACATTAGATGGCATAGTTCCGATGTATACGACATGCTGGTATCGCTGCTGTACAAGTTCAGCTTCGCATTTGTCACGTAATACTCATCAATTAAAATTCTTGATAACAATTTGTACGCGAAGAGATTTAACTGGAAATGAGCAACTCCATTTTTACCAAAAATTTCAGAAAATTCTGAAAATATGAATTCTTATTAGTTTATTTGGAATCGGCATTACAGGTTTATTAAAATAAGATCAAACATGCGTAGTCTTCGGTTAACTGTTGTAACATAAGAGCAAGATATTCTATCGTGTGTGTTAAGAAAATCATTAAAGCGTTAATCGGGTCTGTTGCCCTAACGTTGTCGCTGGCTGTTATAAGTTCATAAGCTAATCACTTGGACTCGCTCAATTCTTCTATAAATCATATTCCTGAATCAAGCATACTAATAACTCATTTATATACGAGTTTGCAGAGTGCACCACCGTTTTCTTTCACATGAAGTACATATAAACTAATCGATATGGTATCTTATATGGTTTACAGAGTATCCTGACAAAAATATCCCGATTGATCATCTTCAGTTGATGTTTGATGTTGTCTGTCAGTAAACAAGTTCTATATTGGTAGAAGAATCAAATCAAAATACTGAAACTAACTAGGCCTATTTGAGTATTTTGCTGCCTTTTATCTAACACCCGCCTGTTAGATTGGTCATGTGACATATCACTAGGAAATTAGGGGGCTTTAAAAACCATGGAGATATTATTATAAATTTTACTCTAATAACTCCATGTTTAAACTCAAACACCGGTTGCGATTTCGCCCGGTTATGGCAGTTTGACCCGTTCACTATTGTTCTAACAATGAGTGAACCACCAGTTAATCCACGGCTGAGTTTTGAGGTCACTCCTACTTAACATCTGGTTCCAAGCAAAGTAAGGTGCAGTATTTCATTTAGTTTTCTACCAATTTAATTTTTCTTACTTCATCATATGCGATCTTTGTATGCGTTCGATCTCAGCTTGGTTCCTATGAATAAGACAAAATATGTTTTATTGTAATACAGAATAGGTTTATTTACCCTAGCACAATTATGTATAACTACCTACCTTCCTTCTATTTAAGGCACTATCAGTGATTTGATAAATCATAAATCGAAAAAAAAAATAAGATTCTGGCACGTTTATAAGTTGTAATAAGTATTTTAACACACGCTGCAAATGATAAGACCAAAGCAACCTAATTAAAAATATCTTATATTTTAGTCATTACTGTCCGTACAGACACTCACTACACCTATAATTGAATGGAGATTCGTATTTGAACACTCCTGGTTTTTTTTTTTTTTTTCATTTTCTGACAATTTTCAGCTGAAACAAAAATTTTATGAGAATTGTACAGACTTAATCCTTCACTTTTAAGCTATTCTGCAAATATTTTGACTCTTTCGGGTGGATCACTGATAGTGTCTTTAAGTCCCTTTAAGTTCATGAGTTCGAGATAGTTTCTTAGGTAATTTTGTAAAGGTTTTTGCATAATGAGAAATGAATGCTGTTACTATTCGTTTATTTGACGTGTACTGCATACTGCAGACAACCGATACAAATTTAAAGTACCCTAACTCAAAATAGATTATGTGTCTTCCCATCATTTACTACTCTGAGAAGCAATCACGTAATTATCACCAATTGTTGACATCTGGAAAACGGCGTGTACGCGTTAGACACAGCGCCATAATAAGATGCTATAAACATGATCTATTTTGAATTAGGGTACTTTAAAATTGTATCGGTTGTCAGCATTATGCAGTCGATAATAACTAAACGAAAACAACGGCGTTCATTCTCATCGGCAATAAACTTCACAAATTACGCTATTAAAAACGCCGTTTAGTTTTCGTGCATGGAGGCGCGGCGCTGGCGCGAGACTTCAATTTGTCGTCACTTACACGCATGTAACCATGCAGTTTGCTTGTCAAGTTGAAGTTCACGCGTGTTACAACATTTCGTTCAGCAGGAAAAACTATCCCTCGAGTCCAGTCGCTGTTTTCGAGGTTTTCAAGTTGTTCAGTTAGCTTTATTCCTAAACAATCGAAAGTTTCGAACCAATACTTAAGAGACCGCGAGGTGACTTCATTCACCTACTAATCTTTGGAAGGACATAGAATAATAATCGTTTAGCAACATTTTAAATAAAATTGTACGTACTGAGATGAAAGAACATCGGCTAACTTCCAACAAAATGTGGACATTTAAACAAATTAGGGATTTTAATCAAAAGTTAGAACAATTACTAGCAAATACTGTCAATAGAACTGGCCAACATACTTTAGTACGCCATGCATGGAAATGGCGCGATATTTGATTAAGGATAGGCTATTTAATGGCTGATGCTTTGTCAAATAATTACCGTAAATAAAAATTCTGTCAATCACTTTCTTCATGTGCCCATATCTGTATAAATTTAACACTAATCCATTCAGGTGACGGGTTACAAGTGTTTATAAGAAAATAAAGATAATGTTTTGTACAACTTGAGGTTACGCGATCCGTGCACTTACGCGCTCGCGAGGCCCAGGTGGGGAACGCTGTATGAATGCTATGTAATCATTCGATGAATTGATTTGATTAGCGAAAGTAGGAATAACCCGATTATGATCAGAAGACCTATATTTTGTACGTCATAGAGAAAATGACTGAGAATTAACTTTTATAAATTATTCAAACGTAGCTTGGCCTTGGTTCCCTACATGAAACACTTATATGAATGACCAAAGCTGCTGTTTACCTAGTTAGATGTTACAAAGATAAATAGACATAAGTTACGCTGAGTGGAAGTTCAAATTACATACGCTTCACATTAGTACCATCTATAATGAGTCAAAGCCAAATTCTCTGACAACATTGCTTTAAGTTATCCTGTTACAAGTCTTCTCTACCTTCGGATTGATTGACTAAGTTTAAGGGGGCACTGTGCATGGATGTTAGAACGACCGGACCCTTGATCTAAAGGTGTTGGGTTCGAGTCCCGCTGAGGCCACGTGTTGTGCACTTGGAAAAGGAACTTTACCTCGATTGCATCTCTTTACACCATAGCCCTGGAGCTAGCACACATTTTAAACATTCTACCAGTACAAAAGGTTTAAGTGATTAATTATGTGACAGACTGACCGGAACCCTGGACACGTGATTCTTAAGTGTCGCATGTGGTGCCTTAAGAGAGGGGTCCAAAAATCAAAGTGTGTACAGGGTCACATTTGTAATCGATCCAATCTGTTGAAAAGCCACACCATGTTATGTGTCAAACCATAAGGATTCAGGAAAAGGTTATAGTTTGTAATATGTACAAGACCTAAAGTTTCAGCGTTATAGGCTAAAAAACAGCAAAAATACATAATAGGGTCAAAGTTCAGTTTGTAAAGGGGTCAAATTTTAAAAGAGTTACTCCGATTGCGAGAACAAAATGGATGAAAGTTATGGTGGAGTTCATAGGATTAAATAAGGAATAGTTTTGCTGTTCTTAAATGCTTAGTTCCGATGTAGGGGAGCTAAGAAGGTCAACGTCCATTGCATTCAATGGGGTTTGATCTGTACCCCCCCTACTTCTTAAGCAAGGCATTTGAGGTACCTCAAAATAATTGCTTAATTTTATCCTATGAGCTCCATCAATAATTTGCAAACATTTTTATCAAAATCGGAGCAATTTTAAAATTTGCCCCTGTTCACATATGAAATTGACCCTTTTATGATATTTTGCTGTTTTTAGCCTATAAACTCTGAAAACTTGAGGTGTACATACTTACAAACTATACCTTTTCTGAACCTTATGGTTAGACAAATAACATGGTGGGCTTTTCAAACATGATTGAATCGATTTACAAAATTGGACCCTGCTAAAACTTTGTTTGGCCCCCTATCTTAAGGCCACACTTGCACGGCACTTCCGAATAACGTTTCAGGCGTTTCGGTCAGTATGTCAAAACATACTCTAATCACTCAAACCTTTTGTACTTGAGATGTGTTACAAATGTGTGCTAGCTCCTGGGTTACAGGAGTGAAATAGGGAGCTGGTAGGGGAAGGTTTACAATCTCAATGTGTGAAAGAAGCGAAATGATTATGATGATTTCCTAGTGAATGAAAGCGTGAAATATGTTAAGCGCCATGTACTATACCCAGTGGAATGGATGGCCGGTCCCTAAAGCCGGGTATTATTTATATATTAGTAAAATTTCAGTGATTTAGCAGAATAATTTAGTATGCACACATCATGTTTGGGCACAAATTTTAAACGCACGTTGCCCTCATAGAATTCGCATATTGTGTTCATTGTTTATTTGTTGTCTATGGGATCATTAACACAGTTTTGGACAGGTGCAAGTGATTAGCATATATGTTAAATGTAGCTAACAATTGAATTATTCATTTCTTATCACACAAACCAGTATTTGGCAAGAGAAATATTACAAGTTGTAAAAAATTAATTCTTAACTATGAACAGAAGAGGATATGGTTAATTTCACGCGAGTGTTTTATCTTGCCACTACATCCATCTGAAGGAAACACTGTGGATTTTATTGAAAACACTTAGTTGAGAAAGATATGGTTTCAAGTTATCGGACCTTCTGACCGTTAAAGTTGGATATGCACACTTTTTTGCTGAAAATGATAGATTTAGGGTGTTGTGTAGATAAGATTCTGACGGGTTTGCCACGTGGGGCATCTTGGGCATTTGAGAAATCCAAGATGGCGTCGAAAATATCTAATAATGATCTATTAACCCTATATTATCAAACTATGGAGATTACGAGATCATACAATAGGACCAAGCACAATGTTGAATGGAACTTTAACATCTGAGACATACTTCAAATTCAAATGGAAGCCAAATCTCATAATTTTAAAATATATGCCCTATAACAGCAATACCTGCGATAAAAAATAAACATGAAGTAGAGATTATGTTGTAGACACAATAAATGCTTTCTGATACATTCAAGTTGTAACATGGACGTCACTCATATGGCAGCCCAAAACGTGAATATCTTCCAAAAATACTAGACACAAGAGTGTCTAAATATTCCCTTAAAGTATAAAATATTGTATCAATGAAACAATTAGAAATGTACCTATGATCATAAACAAGTGATTCCCAGATAATCCCGATATATAAAAAAATGTGTCAGTCAAATTATAAATTGCGTGCAATAAATATATGTGAAAAAATGTTAATTTTTCTATGGTATTTGACAATTTGAAACATATTTAGTTTTATTTCGATTTTGAGCATTTAAAAACAAATGAAGAGTTTGTATGTTTACGGTTAGGATCACAAGGTACCTTTCGAATGTAATGGACAATTGATTTCGATTTGAAGGCTGTAATATTTAAAATGGTGTCCAATATGTTTTGAAGATGTTCACGTTTTGGATGCCATCTTGATGACGTCATGGTCCAACTCTTTAAAAGCATCCAAAAGACAGTGATAGTGTCTGTCTAACAACATTATCGAGTACGTCAGTCTATTTTTTTATCGCACGTATTTGCCTGTTATATAGCATATCTGAAAATTATGGATTTGGCTTCCCATTTTGAATTTGAATTGAAGTATGACTTAATGTTACAAGTGCCATACACTGTTATGGATCTATAGGGTTTCCCCCATAAAATGCTGCTCCTTCGTCTGTACAAAATGGGCGAGGAGATGAAAACGTCATTTTCTCCTCAACTGAACATCTCAGGACCTTAAAGCTAACAGTCTGCTTGAACATCATCATATTTCATACCCAATCAATGCATGCAAACTTAGGGTAGTTATCCCCACAAAATTCTCGAGGACTGGACGGCCCAAGACTCGCATGCACAGTGGATCCTGGAGGTCACAGCCACTTTTCAGTAGTCAGGTGTTTCGCCTTGTGTAAGAATCGGTTTGTTAAAATGGTTCGGATCAAAAAAATATCATGACAAACCTTTTTTGATTATTTACAGATTTTATACTTCATATTGATAGCAACAATGACTTGCAACCCCCCCAGATCTCGCCATTTCTTCCAGTTTTAAGGGTATACTTAGGCGAGGGTCACAAAAAAAAACACCTCATTTGCAGGGGGGCTGGACTTACCGGTTTCTCACGTTATTTTTTACTGGTGTGAATCTTATAGAGTTCTCAGATTTGTAAATTAATGCATTCCTTGTGTCTACTGAAACCCCTTCCACATGTCTGTGATCATTAATCGAGAATAATTCTTTTTTTACTTACCGTGAGCAACAAATAGTATGTCCCTAAATATCCCTTATTTGCTATCTAATGAAAGAATTTCTTAGATAGCGCTCACCCCAAAAACATTGTTTTCCATGCTTTAACGCATATATCAGGACAATAAAAATACTTACTCTTTGCTCCTTATAGACTGCATTTGAGAAGGGAAAGGGACGGGGGGGCTATTCGGGGATGGTGGCTTTACTCGGGGAGGGGGGTTTACTCGGGGGGGGCTGCTTGTTAAGCAGTCCACCAAAGTCCGATTTAGACTGACACAAACACTTCATTTAATTTATCAAAATAGCTTCACTGTCTGGATAAAAGAAGGAAGGGAGCTGCATATTGTAATAAAATAACCCCGGCATGTACATAACAAAATGTGGTCATGGTTTTACCTTTTTAGCATTTAGTGGCTATCTTAATCGGCTAACATTGCGCCAAGCCAGACTGTGGAATTTTGCACCTTAGACGCGGTCATTTTACATTCGATTAAAAACCGAAGCAAGCCTAGAGTGTTTTACAGATCCATTCACACTGCCCTTACTCTGGCCTCTCGAGAAGTTCCTCCTGCACTGACCCCCACCCCCCCCCCTTACATCCCCCCCCCCCCCCGCATCTGCATAGACAACACTAGGCCGGGGGGACTGCTTTAGTATCACCAATGTTTTGAAAACAAGTTGACAAGATCAAATGAACTTAAAAGAAGTCAGGTGGAGGTCAAGAACTATTTTCGCTGTCTTCTATACACAGCTCGTATAGTTTTCACACAACTAAATGCTGCTCCCATTCGTCCTGTACAAAATGGGCGAGATGAAACGTCATTTTCTCGTCAATGGAAATCTCAGGACTTAAGCTAAACCATTCTGCTTGAAGATCCATTATATCTCCTACCAATCAATATGAAATAGGTAGTTATCACCAAAAAATTTTCGTTTGAGAGACGGAGCGACGGACTGCCAGACTAGCAATGCACAGGGATCTGGAGGTCACAAGGGGGTCACATTTTCAGTCAGGGGTTCCCTGTAAGGATACGGTTAAAATTTTGTCGGATCAAATAACATGCAATGACAACCCGTTTTTTGGATATCCTAAGATTTTAACTTCATATTGATAGCAACAATGATTGCAACCAGATCTCGCCATTTCTCTCAGTTTAAGGGTATGTACTTAGGCGAGGCACAAAAAAAAAACCTCACTTTCAAGTTGGGGCTGGAATTACCGGTTTTTTACGTTATTTACTGGTGTGAATTCCATAGTATATCTAGTAAATCCATAGTTTGATAAATATAGGGGTGAATAGACATTATCATTTTATGCGACGCCCATATGGATTTCTCAAAATGCCCCAAGGATGACAGGTGGCACGGCCAGATTTTATTCTACACACCCTAATCTATCATTTTCAGCAAAAAATATGGTATATTACTACAAATGTACGGTCACATGAACGTTCTCTCTGACTAGCTTTGAATATGCCCCTTATGATGGGCCATCTTCGGTCACGTTTGTGAATGCATTTTTATTTCAGCCCAATGCTGTTTGACAACGTAACCAATTGTTACTACCCGGTAATATTGAATAATGAATAATTCTAGACAAAACCCAACAAAAATAATGTTTCCACTTTTGATAGAGATTAATTTGTCATGGGGGGAGGGGGCAAATAAAGTTCAAACTGAAATTAAAAAAAGAAAAAACCTAAAATTTTTAAATTCAAAATTCAGCTGTTAAAATTCTTCTTTTATTAAGTACCCCATAGTTCCTATGGTTATTTCAGAAAGAAAATCGACACTTGTCATTAGAACAATGGTCAACGTGATCATGCAAAGAAATTTGCAATACCATTAAAGGTCCCAGGAAATGAGATGATAAACCTACTCCAAATCTTTACAGGATTATTCCATTCCAATAAACAGGGCCAGAAAAAAGAATACACTACCAGTGACATCATTTGTGAAACTATTGATTTTCAGTCAGTGTCATGAATAGATTCACATGTCACCTGGAATTTTCTATTACTCTCTGAAAAATCAATAGTGTCACTAATGATGTCATCACCAACCCAAATATTGAATGCTTCCTGGTCCCTCCTTGTAGACCTGGGACCTTTAATATAAGTTCATTTTTCATCAAAAAGTTTTACTTTTTTAGGAATGGCCCTCAATGGAAATTCGTTTGGGGCCAAAAGGGTGTTTGTTAAAGAAAACAATATTTTGGACACAATGAAATACCCGTCTCAATCTATCACTCTCATAAATGGAAACTCTTTGGAATTTTGAGCCTTTTACAATTTCCAGGAAAGCTAGAAAAAAAATCTACTCTAGTGCTAGCTCAGCACGACAGCATGGCTGTCTTAATCCATGTTACACCTGGCATGCTTTCGGCGCAGATTTCCAAAGCACACTACCAGCTGTTGTGCCTTGGAGCATGCACCCAGCGCTATTGTTAATGTTCAAAACTATTTATTTACTTTAGAATGTTCAAAGCTATTTATGTGACGGTAATGCGCTTATGCCAGGTGGGGGGCAGTGGAACCGTATATCCAGTGTGACAAAATGATAGTTTTAAATTAAATACGTATTTTGTCTACAATAGGAAATGATTCCCTTTAAACATTAACAGGCGGCACATAAATTACAAGGAACACATTTTTTGTAAAATAATTACAGACACATTGCGAAAGTGCATTCTGATATAATTATACAGAGCAAGAATCTCTAGTAACTCAAATAAGAATATATATAATACCAAAGCGTATATTCACAATATGCAGGGCGGAAAATTAAAAAACAAGGGTATAACAATTACATGAAACTCGGTAATGAATGCCTCTTTAACAAAACAATTAACACAGACGAACCAAATTGATTTCTTTTAATCATCCAATATTTCTCCAGCATATCAGCTAATTAATAGATGGCGTGATTCATGCTTCAATCAACCAATAGTAATGTTTATTACGCAAAACTAAACACGTTTATCATTATTGCAAAGAGTAGTGATTGTGTTGTTAGCTTATTGGTCTCATATTAAAATTCATTGCCAGCATTGACGTAAATAAAATCAAAGAACAGGCGACAGTCTGTATCATCAAAGGATGTCTAAATTAATAAGTAAATTTCCCATGAATGAGTAAATTAACATTACAGAATTCCTTACATATTTGTTGTTTCAGTATTTGAAAGCGCACTCACATAGTTTGAAATATATTTTTTGTGTATTAATTAAATTAGTCAACTAAAGAAAGTCACACTGCTAAACTCAAAAGTTTGAGATAAATCATTTTTGGTTTTGATGATGGAAACCTTACGGTAGCATAACACAAAAACTGTGTATAACGAAATTCCTGATATATAAGTTGGTATTCCGTATCCGGAATTTTATACAAGGTTGTGAATATCAATATGAAGGCTAATAATTTGAACTTGGCTATTTTAAACAAAGATTAACATGCGGACAAACATTATGTGTATCAATAAAACACGATTTGTCGGAAGTATTTTTGCCAAATGGCACAAATATGGAAGTTCAGTTTTTGTAGTTTTAGGTCAAGTTAAAGACCGATTAATATTTTCGGTAGAGGCGAAAGATAAATTCTTCACATTCTGTAAAAAAATCATGTTCCTATGTTTCCTGGTGAAAATAAGCTGTGTTCCCCTCTTTATCTTGGAATATATATTAACGCGATGTTCAAAGCCAATATGCAACAAAAGTGAAGACTACACCTGTATAATCAAACAATTAGTAGTCGGGAATAAACGCATCTTCATATGCTTCTGGAAATTAGTGATGAGGCATAATGAATGTGATATGACAGGCTGTTTCCTATGCCTTGAGCCAACAGCATAAGACTCTTTATCATCAGAAACAGTCTAGTCGTAATTATTGTATGAGAACAATTTGTTTATTATATGCAGCACTTATATACAAATATAGCAGTGTTGGATATGTATTGTAATAAATCTGTTGGAAGGAAGAAAAAAGGAAGCAGTCTAGTCCCAGGTTATTGAACCTTATGTTTGCCATCACTTATGAATCGAAAATTCATTTAATTCTTAAAAGCAAAGCGACAATTATATTGTAAATCATACCTTTCTTGTTTTAATGAATAAAATCAAAGATAAAATTAAATGAGGTAATTAGTGGACATAATTGATATATATGACTTGTGGACGTTCAAGTTGGGCCGAAGAGACGACACACTCATTGTTCAGTTTACACCCTGTATAATCCAAGGAGTTGTCTAGGGCTTGCACATTCCATTGTACACCTGTTACTGACAATAAGTTACATTGACCCAACGTGGACGCCTTCCTCCATAATGTTATTTATTACTTAGTTCTTAGATGTAATAGTTATAGCTTATCGCATATTGAAGAAATTGTTTTTAGTCATTCAAACAAAAAATATATTGGTTTGCAGCATTATATCAGCGTCTTGTCCTTCAGGTGGTCATGGTGGTAGATAGATATATTCTACCCTACTTTGACAATTTCTTTGATATTTTGATCAGCCATTACTACAATAAAAAGGACCTCTTTGCTCTTGTCACGTAGCGTCTATCAGGTATTATTCTTATCAGGATTTTTTATGCATTATCTATTATCTAATATTGAGAATTAATTTGATTGGATTCACGGGCTATATGAAAGCACATATAATTCAGATATTGATAGCAATAATTCGTATTTAACGCATTTCATAAGAGCTGTTGCACACGTGTCGTCAATAAATTATGAGAAATTTAACCTTTTAAGTCAAATTTAACCTTTTAAGTCAAATGACCGAACAATAGTAAAGTAATTAAAAATCATGATTAAGTAATGTCGTATCGATTCACTCAAAAACAGGCCTTCACACTTGATAGTGAACCTTGTAATAAATAAGTTGAACTACAACTACGGCAGATGGGACACAATAACGTAATTCAATATGGCGTCATCACAAGCCATGCTGGTTCAAGATCCTCCACATTCCAAGACTACAACCTAACTTACATTAAACCGTCAAACGACCCATGTGGTGGGGTAACCAGCGAGCAGAATCCACTCAAAACCCTTGCCCTTCCTCAATGAGATCAGAAAACTGGTAAATTGGTAGTATTAACATTATACCGTGTTCACCTTTGCAATTTTCTTAAAAGTGTGTTGCGCCCCCTCCCAAATTAAATTGTTGTCCCCGCCTGCTCACCCCCAAATGAAAATGTCTGCTTACGCCATTGGATCCATGTGTAGTATTTACACAGGGATTATTGACAGGTGAATGTACTGTAGTCATGTAATGTATTTATTATTGTCTACCAAGATGGCTGGCTATTGAACACGGGTCTATAGGGTGGCTTGCACCAGGATGTCAATAGGTTAAACTGGGCAGAACTATTCAAGCATGCAGAGAATACAAAAGAATCACCTACCGAAATATCTGAAGTGTTCAGGTGAACAATGCAGGTGCTTGTATTGTATTTTTTCACATGCTTGGACTGGTATTGAGTGCTAAAAGACATTTACATAATTTGTTATGTAGACCAGGAGAGTTTATTCAGCTGAAAAGGTGCAAAAGGTTTGATGGTCTGCTTATGTTAGTGTAGGGCCGATATTCAATATTCAATATTGCAAAAAGAATTAGGGGGTAAGGCAACTCAGGTACTACAGAGGTCATATATTTAAAATGCTACAATCATGTCCGAATGCATCTCAAATTCTTTGTATAGCATCTAGGTCAATGGTCATGTGTCTTCAAATTGTTTCCTTACTAAGATACAGTGTAAAATGTGACACGGAGTTCGAAGGTCACAAAATCAGCCGTACATGAGTCAAGTTCTGAAAAAGCTCCGATTTAAGTAAAAATAGGCTCAATGTCTCTTGATATAGGATTGAAGAATAATGGTGTTTCTATACCCCTTAAGGCATAGGTTAAAGGCATGTGGCGACTTAAAACCCTTCAATAGGACTGATGGTGGCGACCTTTGGCTCCCATTCACTGTTAAACGTGACCTAGTAGATATGTCCTGTTATGTAGGCCATACGCGCGTATGAGTTGGTATTAGATATGGTTACCACGAGTTGGGGAGGGAACGGACCCCTTCGTCTAATATGTCGATCGCTGCAGACAATACACGGCTTTGAACAATGGTATCGATACTGTACAGTAGGATTAAAATTATCTTGATACAGGAGATCACCCACCTATGTAAACGCAACAAGCTACGAGGAGGTTCGGTGGCATTACTTTGACCTATTACGCATCGCTAAATAAATCAAACGTTCCTCCTGGCTCACGCACTCCACCACGCCCTGTGTTCGGTTCCTGTCCAACAAAATATTATCAGACTTATTAAAGGTGCTTGTGCCAATTTATGTGTATTGTTTTCTCTACTTTGAATATGAGAACCTGTCACTTTCACATACACCCCCATCAAGTACCGGGAGAAACCAACTTGCGGTTTTGATGTCAGACGCAATAATGCATGGCAAAGCCCTCTTCAATTTGTGCTAATATTGTGGGTTAAACCACTAAAACGGTAGTCTGTGTTACAGACCTTGTTACTCTGTATTCTCTATGGGGCAATGATAAACGACCGGATACTATCACCTAAAGGGCCACCAACTAGGTTCTTCTGCGAACCTCTCTGAGTGCCCCTCCCCCCCCCCCCCCCATCCTAAGACTTATAAAACCGAGTCTTTGACAAAGACTACTAAAACGGTGGTTTTTTGTTAGATTTCTGGAATGAAAGGATGTGAGGGCTCAAAATTTCAGTCGACATGAGAAAACTACGGCATTTCATCTGATATCAAATTCGATACTACTTCCGGGTAAATGCATGGGGGTCCCAAAGACGATCGGAACAGCACCTTTAAGTATGGGTTCAAAACACTAACCACCTGGTTTTAAAACATCCGAAATATGTCAATAAATAACAACGCACCAATCGACACACATACTTATCGCTAAAAAAACAGGTGGCAAATAGAATTAAGATATTTGTAAATGTCGGGCCCATCAACCAGACCATTTCACTCTTTAGGCAATTCAAACATACATCAGTCGTGAATTTCAACGTGTTGCACGCGTTTTCATCGGATGAAATCTGACCAAATTAATTAAAACAATCAATATTTTTATATCAATCAATAAGCACATATAGAAACAGTAAAGATAAATAATATCTAGTTAAATATTGATATTGCTTATAGGTACTGATCTATCGATCACGTGTTTAATATCGTCGTCTACCCATATAGCATTAATATCGAAATAAACTTGTCAACAAATTGTTTTTGACAATCTTTATTGTCAAACTTAATTTGAACTATAAATATATCACCATGAATCAATAAATAACCATTAAATCGATTTGATTTCAGTTAAGCTACTTCCTGACACGATGAGTACAACAAGCGGTGTATGCGTGATTATTATTTTTCGGTAATGCAGACTCAGCTCGCACGTGGGATTTCTATCCTTTTAAAAATGACAGGTTAAATTTGGGTAAAGTAACCGTGACTGTGTGTTTTACGCCCTATCAAAACAAACGCATAGCGAATGTACCTACTGGCAAAACTGCTCAGCCCGTAATGTCTTATTGCCTCGTATAGCTTCACGTAATTTCAACATTCTGGTAGATTACATGTAGCAGTGATGATTTAACTTGCCTTAAACAACCAGAATATATATTACTGTTGCAGGAATTTCATTTTTCCCTTTTTGCTAACACGGCTAGGAATAATCAATTCGAATTAGCGAGGGTGGAAAACATTTTTGTAGGAATTGACGAAGCGTATTATTCATATCATGACTGATGCCCTTTGAAGTGATATGATGATTATTAGAAATCTGCGGAAAATTTTATTGAACGCCAATTGCCTTTGAATTTTTCCATGTTTTAGTTCTACAAGGAGGGGTTGTACTGGTACTTAAACCATGTACAATTCAATTAAATTGCCTGATGTACACTACCTCGCTTTATTATTTCTCAGTGCGAAGACAGATTTAAATCAAACTCTTTATTTTAGCTGCAGAAGTTGAACGCCCTGCCAAATATTAACGATTGTATTTTATGGAAGCGGAGAATTTGGGGGATTTTCTGGTCAGTGATTCTTAATTTCTTCATATTAATATCAAATGCTCGCTGCAGGTTATAATAACATTATTGGTACTCACGCGTGAAACAAGATTTTCTGATACCACTGTTGTTAGTTCGCCGTGAACCTTTCAAGACTTGATATGTTCGTTCTTGTGTAAGTAAAGTGGAACATATATCTGCCTATCATATTATACATACGTGTGTTATTCAATTATTATTTGTAATTATTATCTGATCATGTTGAAGTGAACTAAAATCTTCACTAATTGATCATATTTATTGCAGAGAATAAAGTTGTGTCATATTAAATGATTATCGTATGTGATTTGGAGCCTTTTCTGCCGGCCTTGAATAAGAAGATTATAAGACATACAATCTCTTACGAATATATACACATATTATATTCACACTTTATTAGTGATGGATAAAAATATGAAGGTTTAAAAATATAAAAAAAGAACAAATTAAAAATGTAAATGTATTTTGTAATTTGAAGTCAAAATTTCACGTTAATTTCATTTTTTTTATTTGAATTATTTTTCTTTTCCCCCCTTTAATCAGTAGGATTAATTATTAAAACTATTGAATGTTTTACTTGTGTATCCAGGGCCTGACTAACGAAATTCATCATCTGATTAGTAGACGCTCATTCAAATTCAATATTCATAAAACCACGCATAAACCAGGAATCTTATCAAATTATATAGTGTGTTAAAAAGGAAATTGCTCACTCCAAATTCCTAGCTTGCGCTAGTATATATCCATTTCTTGGAAAGTGGGCAATTTTCTATTTCACGTACTGTATAATATGATAATAATTATATCTGTGTATTTATGATATTCTACATCATACCTGCCTATGACAATTGAATTTGAATGTGTTTTTTTTTTATCGGGTAATGATTTTCGTCCGACAGGCTTTACTTGGATGAAGCGAGATTCGAGAAGGAACTACTCATTGCCTAATCTTAATTATTAGCAGATACAATTTCAATATATTTTATTTATATAGTCTGATAAAGAAAAACTTATCCATCTGAACGTTAATAGGTAAATCAAATATCGTCCAAAATGGGCGCGAACGTTTGACTTGGATTATTATTTTCTTGTGGCTATTTCATTGCATTGATAACAAATTCGTGGCTTATATTTTAAAATATATCCTTTTAAACATTCAATTAAATGTGTTATTTTCAAGATTCTTTGTCAACATTTTCAAAGGTTAGACCTTTAAACCTTGGTAGACCTTTGCATTGGCCTTTGACAATTTATAACTAGATTCCCATTAAGTATCCATTGGAATAGATATCAATACGTTTTGAGTAGGCAGTGTTTCGGTCATATAAGTATATTTACTACCAGTACGGATAAATGACTCAAACACAAAGTTATCAGATTCTTCTCAAAGTTGTAAAATTATGTCTTTCTAAAAATTATACTCGGTGATTTTTAAAAAGAAAATTCTTTTAAAATCTATAATTTAAATTGACAAAAATGCCCTCAAATTTTAAACTTCAACCATTTCAACCATGATAGATTCTATATAGATTATAACACATTACAGTCAGTGTTTTTTGCGATGGCTCTCAAAACCACTGACTTAAGACTAGCCTTGTTTGGACATATTTGAATGCATTTTACATGTTGATTTCGATTATGACACGAGTTCGGAATCCATCATTCAGGACAATTTATGGATAGAACTTATCAATTGACCACCGCATATTGTCATATTTTCCACAGAGATGTTTGGCAAATCCATCCTAAAGGGCTTCATTTTCAATGATTACATATTCTTTTCAATGCTTGCTCATTGGCGAATTGCCCACGACTATCTGATATTCCGCGAGCTGTTGAGTCTGTCCAAATATCAGATCAATCCAAATAGTAGTGGCAATTAGAGCATTTGACTTTTAACTCCTTAAAGAAATGTGACAACGTTCCATACGAATAGCAGACAAGAGAAAAGTATAAATACAGTCAACTTATCCCTGGGTCAGTGTAAGAGATCCCGCCAGCAGCAATTTGAAGTACAGCGAGAAAGCCATACAGTAATGTTCAGCACCACGATTGCCGTGGGTGGCTTCATCGACCAAAGAGGTTGACGAAACCACTTCAAGCTGCACCCAGTTCAGGGTTACTTTATCAAGAGAAATGTAGAGTTTTAACCAAGGCGGTTTCTGGATTTAATAAAGCTGAAAATAAAATTGAACGTTTCCTGACTAGGTTTTCAAGGCTGATAGGTTTATGGTGAATTTGATTTGAAACGAAACAAGTAGAGTTAAAGTTAAGTAAGATATGAATGACGAATTGCTTGAATAGTATAAATGAAAACTTACTTAATTACATACTTTATTATTACAAATTATTCACACAAGTTATCGACCTCTAAATGTACATAATAAACTTAAAAGGATGGGATTTATCTTTCAATTTGTGTTTTTAAAATTGTGTTTCTACATTACAAATGACTGTTCTTATGGACTGCGTATCTACAGAGGCACCAGGGATGAAATAAGAAACAAAAATGGCCACCATGTGTAATGTTACGATGAACCTATCTCGCAAAAAATACTTTGCACTCATGGGAATGAACGTCGGCTATCCCAGTATGCCATCCTATGTATGCCATTATTCAAAATGTACACTAAAGAACAAAGTCACAGGGATATTGTATTTGTAAAATGAAGCACGTCCTCAATTTCATTGCAAACTGAGATTTTCTCTCGTAATATATTGCTAACCTGTGCGCTATCCTACACCGGGGGTAAATAGGCCGAAACTGGTGTCTTTAAGCATGAAGCATTTTTAATATTTTAACATGCATATCGCTGTGGTGTGTTTTATCTTTAAGATGTTGCTTTAATTAACCTGTGACCAGTTCATGAGCCTTATCTATTAAATTCATGACCCTAAGTTTTGGAAAAGTGCTAAAAATCACATTGAGTCGGTTTCTACTGCTTTGATACAGGCTGCATGCTCTTTCTGTGATCCCACAGGGTAGCCAGTCGACATGCCTTTAGAGCAACAGATGCAATTTCATATGTTGTTTCTCCATTGTATTATGTGCATTCCATTGCTGCCACCTGGTAAAGGTTTCATTTAGAAGTCCCATTGATGTAAACGAGGTTTTTCCGTAAACTAATGTGTGAGATGTACATCTGCGATCTGCTGTAGAGCGTGAGATTCTATTCAAAAAGGTCATTTGCATACTTGGGACTTCCAAATGAAATCGCTACATGCCACCTAACTGCACCAGCTGTATCAAACAATGAACATGAAATCTACAGCCATGCAGTCTCGAAACCGACCCACTCAGTTCGTCGTGCCATGTCAAAAATATCCACTGCACTTACATTTGTGATTGTGGTTGTAGTGATTAAAAGTAATTTTAGTTTAACTTGCAACTTATACTATTACAAGCTATCATTTTCAAACAAATTGCGAGATATGCATTTCTATGGGATATGTTCCTGTATCCAGCCACGACAGTTATATCTTATGAAGACTGTTGCCTTCGCATCAGAGGCTGAATTTCATTTAGCTGTCTACCTAATCCTTTTCTAACATTCATTTTTTTACCCTGCTAGGACATTTTATATTAGGGAAGAGAAAATGTAGTCGCAAAGGATCCACACTTCCACATATTGCCCATGCAATATTGGTGGGTTGATTTTACCGTAATGTAAATATTTCTTTGGCTCATGAATTGCCTCAAGTCACAATTTTAGCATGGATTTCAGTTAACCAAAACCCGTATTATATTAAAGTGATGTAAACTGTACTTCGAGGCCCAAGACAACAGTAAAGTACATGGAATTTTACTGGCCAGTTACCTGATAAAGAGTGCATTCAATAAACACGTCTTAAAATTGACCATGGATATTATTCTTTAAAAAGATTTCGACTTGATTACAAAATGAGCGATACGATAATTTACATTTTCAAGAAGCCCGAAGAACAATATTTAATTCGACTCTCCCCTTTTTGAAAAAAAAAACACATGATAACATAGCTTTTTATACCCGGTAGGTCGTCTGTTAATTTGTTGAACGTTATTATGTTAGAAATGGATCTGAGATCATTTTTAATTGCAAGACTCGAGAACATTTCCAACCCGGTTTTTTTTTCATACTTCAATGCTTACCAATGTATTAGATCGCATCTGAAGTGAATATTCCGAATATGTCGTTCTTATGTGATAAGATCATTAAGATGATTATTTAGAATTTTCTGTCGTACACGACAGAAAAATCAAAGCATGTTATTTTCTATCCGGGTCGATTACGACAGCAAGTAATCAAGTTCAAAATATATTTTTGGTTTTAAGTTTTTGCATGTAAGTGATCTGCCTACTTTGAGTACCTTTATGAGATCAATTTCCCCCTTTTTCTTGTAAAATTATTGGCTACACGTGTTTTTCATCGGTTGCCTCTTCTGAGAAGATATCAAAGCAAACTTGATTTCATTTTTTTAACCAACATGGAATTTTACAATAACAGAGCCCAAATATATAGGTTCTGCATCAATATTATAACTCACGTTGTCGGTGAACAATTGTATCGATTTTCTACTATCTTTAGTTTTACAGTTGAAAAGAAAATCGGGACAAAAGGTCACGTCTAAAATGAGCCACATTTGAAGTGGGCTTCCGCTCTTATAACAGGTATCGTCTTCTAAGTTTACCTACGGCTGTACGCGGCGCGGCCAATGCCATGAAAAATTGTGCGCGGCGATAGTTGCATACAGCGATGCAGCCAGTGGCTTGATAAATTATCCAGCACTATAGCTAGCTCACCTTCACAATGTACCGGCTAGGGCTCGATAATGACCCCAGGTCACTTTTGGGACTCTATTTTTGCCGTCCGAGCGCAAAACGCGATTAGGATGTCGACATTTTGCTTAGTAATTTGGTTATCGCCGTATCGCTTGTAAGGATACCACATCGGTAGCCTCACAATCCACTTTAAATGCACACTACTAGAGTCAGCTAGTAATGACGTTATTGTCAAACACGAAGATAGAAAAGAACACCATTTATGTTTTGGATTTGATTATAATGTAAAAGGAAAAGAGCTACGAACGAAAGAAACGATAAAGAATGAAGACATTCAATTGGGCGGGTTATTGGAATCGCGTCTCAATGCTAAAGTCGTAGTGGGATTTCAATGATTTATACTGACCAAGTAAACGTGTTGGAACATGGAAACAAAGCAATAATGTATTGATAATGTCAAGTCGAGACAGAAGGGTATTCAAAGTAGAAGCTAGTAGACATAGGTTTAATTTATCAAACAATAATTACTTCCAAGCACTTCACTATTATCCATAGTCATATCAATTACATGTTCAATGCGCGTTATATTTTGATTATCGAACATTATATCAACAAGGGCTTGTGGTTGACCTAAAATCTTAATTCTTACTTCACTACTAGATACCATGTTGTTTCTTCAAGAATTACTCTACCTTTCACCCCATCAGTGTACATTGAAATAACACGACCATTATACACGCCGGAAGGACATTGTTAACGTTGCATTGAAGATGCGCTTCCAATGTTTTATTTATCAAGCTATTTCTCTACCCTCCTTTTATCCCGTAAGACAAATTAAAGGTTAAAATTATTTTACAGAATACCGTGTGCATACCTAATGGAGTGCCTTCAGAGGGGACTTGATCAGAATGAAATGCTGGAAACTTGCTTTCGAATTAATGTTTGATGATATTTTCTCTTGACCTGATTACCTATATTATGTCCGACGACATGTCGATTTTGGGGCATTCAAACTTGGGTATGTTTTAATACAGTATTTTATTTTATTCCAAACTAATTTTGTTCCAAATGTTTTATAGACCCCATTCCAGTGGCGTAACGACCGGGTGGCAGGGGGAGTAGCTTAACGGCGGGGTGCCCCTCCGAGAGCTTTGATCGAAAAAAAAATATATAATTAAGGGGGAAAATAGTGATAAGGCCCACATGGTCTATGGGGATCATGTACTCTGGTCTCTGTTAGATATCTTTTGAGCTGATTAATTTCAAGTAAATGTTTATTTCCTGTTGTAATAAAATTCCCATATGACAGTTTAAACCAATCGGATCAATATAAATGTTTACCCCCATGATGACTTTAAACAGTTTTTGACCTGTCGTGCAAACAGAAAAGGTTGTAGATATACGAAACTATACCTTTTTAATCTTTAAAACCAGATGATATGTCTATACACCTTTTAACCCCGTGTGAAACATTTACAAATTTCCCCCTGTTAATTTACCCCCTTCCCTTTCCCGAATTGCTCAAGGATGATAAAGTTGCATTATCGAGATTTGGAATCAACAGGTCAATGTTCCTAGAAACCATCAAAACAGTTGTGGTGGAAATTTCGAGAAGTGGCGACAAGGCATCCAATTTTTTTTACCCACTTTATAGACGGCCACAGCCATAGCCACAGAAGAAAGGCGATCCCTATGTTTCTTTCCTGCCATGGTGGGCGGCACAGAAAGAGCTGGAATCACATATATATTGCTTTCCATCCTTTGGTCAATTTTCACATTCACAGAGCAGACGAATTTGGTTAAAGTTAGATTTGAATAACCATAGTTTATGCTCTATGCATACAAGGTCGCTACAAAATAAAACAATGTCCCTCACCACCTGTACTGTAACTTTGTTGTGTTTTCTGTTAATGGTTTCTTTAGAATCTTTTGATATTAAAAGAGAATACGTCAAGGCTGCCCATTATCAGCACGGTTGTTTTTATTGCCGTGGAAATGTTGTCTGCTATAGAAAGCCAATCCAAATATAAAAGCATTAAATTGGAATGAAACGAATTAGAAGTTAAAATCGTTCAACTAGCAGATGAAAAACCACTGTTATGTTACTGATGAAATTTCTGTATTAAATGTTTTAAACCTATCAACAATTCATTAAATGTTTCAGAGTTATGATACAAAAGAAAAACTGAGGTCTTGGCTTGCCATGCAAACCCCACGCTTACTGTGAATACCATAAGGTGGTCTATAAAACCCATTAAATGTTTGGGTGTAATTTTTTTAGTAAAACATGGAAGAAGCACACACACTTAACTGGTCGAATAGGTTAAAGAACTAGAGAATGGTTTGAAAGGATGGAAAGAAGAAAACTTAATATTTTGGAAAAATCACTATCACTATCATTAAACCTTTAGGTATTTCCTCCCAATTACTGTATAGTGCTACTTCATTTACATACACCAGAATTGTATTACCGATGCTATAAGATTTATTTCAATTTTTAATGGAGTTCAAAGAAATAACAGGTGAAGAGAACACAATTACCGGTTACATGGAATATGGTTTCCTCAAAAGGGTAGATTTAGATAATCAGATCAGGCCCTGAAAAAAATGGATCTCGAGAACTTGTTTAAAAATTAAGAGACTAATGCAGGAATTTGGAACAAATTAGCGATTAGTGGTTTGATTTAATTGGTGGCAAGGAATTCTATTGAAAATGGAATGTAACCTCACCTGTTAAACAAATTGTTTAATAACAAATTCCAATTCTATCCAGATCTATAGAGGCATGGTGTTTTGATAAAAGAAAAAACACACAAATTTCTTCGAGTGTGGAGGCTCTCAACCAAGTTTGTGTGGGCAATAGAAGGTCAAATTTTAAAACAAAGTACTGATGTGTTCAATAAGTGGGAGAAAGCAGGTATTGTTTATAGTAAGTGGAATGTTATTGTAAGATATAGATGATCAACTGGAGAGTTTGTCCACATATTGTACAATGGTCCCACTGAATACATGTTTAATTTTGGCAAAAATTAAAATAAAAGTGTTTTTTATATTGTGTAATTGTTACAAATTAAAAATAAAACGCGCAATCTTGTTTCCTGTAAACAATTAATGAATTAGGAAAAAAAAAGATATGTCTATTCACATTCAAAATGAATACAAAACAAATCTATAATATTTTAAGGGGAGAGTAACAACCCTGATCACGCTTGAAAGTTCAAACCATTTGAAACTATTTCTTAAATTAAAGAGTCACCTTTTGCTCTTCAAAATCTTTTTATATCCCATTCAAATCGGGAATCATTCCTGTTCGAAAGTTTATCGTCAATTCTAGTTTCGCCGACTGATTCAAAAGCTTGCCTCAAACAATAAAAACAAAAAAATGTCCGTGAGAGCGCAGGTCACGCTATCTGCTTTATTTTCTTTTCCACATGAAAACAATGGTGCAGCGCTGACTTCTCCAGTGGTAGAAAACGTTGAAATAACTTCGTTTTTGGGGCGCGTAAATACGTTGTTTCATTTTACCAAGATTGCCGAAATGTTTCTAAAAGTCTACTCCATACTCAGATTGGGTATAATTAATTTAAAAAATTGAAATAATGAGTATTTTGGGGTTGAAAAACAAGGATGAAAAGTGAAAAAAAAAATCGTGTTTAATAAATGCGTGGTTTGAAAATTCAAGGAGCCCCCACATTTTTTTTAAGTTGACCACATCATAAAGGTACATCTTATCTGTAAAAACGTTCTGTGCAACTGAAGCTGTATCTGTTTGGAGAAGCGAAGACCACGGTTATTCATATATTGCCAGTTTGAGCATGTAATTTCCCCAGACTTTAACATGGCGAAAAACTTCAACTAGATTTGCAACAACAGACACCGTTTTCGTTGGGGAATCAACAAAGAGCAAGGACCGTGTCTTTTGTGTTTGTGCAAATCCATGCCTTCGGACCTCGTACAACAATTTTTCTTCTAAAATCTATCTACGGTTATCATTGGTCCTGTGACCTTCAGGACTGAGACTGTGTAGTGCGCAAATTTCATATTTGTTTTTTAATTGTTTTTCACCCAGCTATTTTTAAAATCATTTTTCTTTTAAATTCCGTAACTTCTTAATGAACATAGCTAAAGCTGCAATTGGTAATCATTTTTTTGAAAAAAATTCATGCTATTATGTACTTTTCTAATCTGCTCTCAACATTGCATTTCTTATAACAATAATTTGCATAATATGCAAATTAAGTGTTTCTATCCAAAAAGCAATATATCCGGAATGCGATGTTTTACAACTATTATGATATTTGATGGCATAAAAATTTGTGTATTACAATATTATAAATTCTCAAAAGGGCTCTGTAGCGCATTGCAGTATCTATATATTAGAACACCATATCCAAATTTCAACCCCCTACTACATTTGGTTACGGAGAAAAAACCCTGGGATTTACATGTACCCACCGACCCCCAACCGCTGA
This sequence comes from Ophioderma brevispina, assembly GCA_023653785.1. Classification (NCBI taxonomy): domain Eukaryota; kingdom Metazoa; phylum Echinodermata; class Ophiuroidea; order Amphilepidida; family Ophiodermatidae; genus Ophioderma; species Ophioderma brevispina. Next base: position 67,722 of record JAMKCH010075854.1, read on the forward strand.
TGGCCGCCCATTATTAAGCGAATGAGGTGACCTTTGACCTGACCCTTTTTTATTTTTCGAATATTCTTCACCCAGGTAGGCTAATATGACCTAACATGGGATTAACATCGGATAGAAATGTAGATTTTTTTGTTTATGGTGTACTGTCCCCTTAATAGATCCAGAGATGAACCTTTTTGTGTGAAGCATTGGAAAAATGTCTTTGATGCAGACACTGATCATGAAAAAGAATGGAAAAAATTCTGGAATTCAAAATTTGTCATAGAAAATCAATCACGTTGGGGGCAATTGCAATTTAATATTTTATATAATCTTATTCCATGCAAAACGAATTTATTTAAATGAAATTGTTCTGATTCGGACATGTGGTGGAAATTAGGTTTATGTCAGATAGCTTTATCACTGCTTTATTGAGTTAGCATGGATTGGAGGTTTTTGGACACGGAAGCACAATGGTTCTATCAGTTTAATGTAAGACTGTCTGTGAATAAACATGAAGTTAATTAATTTAGAGGATATAGTAGGAAATCGAGTAAAAATTCTTAATTAATCTCTCATGTTGCTGTATCGTCAATATATCAGGTAAGATTTAGTACAACACAACCCCAAAGAAAAAAACAAAAAAAAGGAATTCACCCATTTTTATCTTCGTAAATGATATTAGAAAATATAATCAAATTCTAAATTAATCCAATAATAACAGTTATATTGTATAAAAAAAAAGATAATAAATGGCAAAAGGTACTAATTTATTCTCACTTTACAACACTTAACGTAAAATTTTACATTCTTGTTTCATGTGCAATCACTACTATTGTACTGTATTCGTATAGATCTATTTATTAGTAGATTGCTATTTGTTTTTTTGTTATGTTTTTGACGTTCAAGTGTGTTAATAAATTCCTCTATGAGGTTTAAAAGAAGAAAAAAAAAAACATGTCACTTCACTACACTCTATACACATGATTTTGTAATGTCAGGTTTCAGACTTGCACTAATGGTCTTTCCTGACTTGGTCCAGAATGGGTTATTGAAATTCCCAACAGTTTCAACAAGGGACACAAAAGAACAAAAGGAATACCATCCGTTGCTGTCGTTTGCAACCCCGTTCTTTCTTTCCCGATTTCTATTGTTGTAACAATAAACACGGTTCAGCTGCCATGAATCGCTAGTCACCGGGGGTTAGGTTTTGATGCTACCGCTACCCCTAAAGGATGGCGAATTTCTTCCAAACTAATTTTGTTCCAAAATGTTTTATAGACCCTATTCCATGGCGTAACGAACCGGTGGCAGGGGGAGTAGCTTAGGCGGGTGCCCCTCCGTCGTTGATCGGAAAGAAAAAAAAATAATTAGGGGGGAAATAGTGATAGGCCCACCGTGTCTATGGGGGATCAGTACTCTGGCGTCTGTTACATATCTTGCTGATAATTCAAGTAAGATGTTCTATGCCTGTTGTAAATAAAAATTCCCATATGACATTTTAACCAATCGGCTCAATATAAATGTTTCCCCCATTATGACTTTAAACAGTTTTTTGACGACCTGTACGTGAAACAGAAAGTTGGAGATATACGAAACTAATACCTGTTTAATCTTAAAACAGATGATATGTCTATACAATCCACCTTTTAACCCCGTGTGACACATTTACAAATTTCCCCCCTGTTAATTTACACCCCCTTCCCTTTCTTCCCGAATTGCCAAGGATGTAAAGTTGCATCATCAAGATTCGTAATCAACAGTCCATGTTGCAAAACCATCAAAAAAACATTTGTGGTGAAATTTCCGATAGTGGCGACAAAGGCATCCAATTTTTTTTACCCACTTTATAGACGGCCACAGCCATAGCCACAGAAGAAAGGCGATCCCTATGTTCTTTCCTGCCATGGTGGGCGGCACAGAAAGAGCTGGAATCACATATATACTTTGCTTTCCATATTTGGTCATTTTCACAGACGAATTTGGTTAAAGTTAGATTTGAATACCATAGTTTTTTTGCTCTATGCATACAAAGGTCTGCTACAAAATAACATGTCCCTCACCCTGTACTGTAACATTAATAGTGGTTTCCTGTTAATGGCTATTGTTAGATCTTGTGATATTAAAAGATGGGAATACGTCAAGCCTGCCCATTATCAAGCACTGTTGTTTTTATTATTGCCGTGAAATGTTCTGCTAATATAAAGCCAAATCAAAATATAAAAGGCATTAAAATTGGAAATGAAACGAATTAGAAGTTAAAATCGTTCAACTATCAGATATACACTGTTATGTTACATGATGAAATTTCTGTATTAAAGTGTGTTAACTCTTCACAAATTCATTAAAGTTTGCAGGAGTTATAATAAACAAAGAAAAAACTGAAGGTCTTTGGCTTGGCCACAAACCCAACGATTACTGGAATACCATACGGTGGTCTATAAAACCCATTAATTTTTGGGTGTATTTTTTATGTAAAAAACAATGAAGAATTCACACACACTTACGGTCGATAAATTAACGAACTAGAGAATGCGTTGAAAGGATGGAAATCAAGAAACACTTACATATTTGAAAAAATCACTATCCATTAAAACCTTAGGTATTTCCCAATTACTGTATAGTGCTACTTCATTCATACCCCAGAATATGTAATTAAAGATGCTAATAAGATGTAATTTCATTTTTATGAGTTTCAATCAGTAAAAAGGTGACGAGAACAACAATTACCGTTACATGGAATATGTGGCCTCAAAATGTAGTTAGATAAGCAAATCCAGGGGCCCGGAAAATAAAATGGATCTCGAGACTGTTTAATGAGAATAATGCAGGAATTTGGAAGCAAATTATCGACCTTATTGGTTTGATTTAATTGGTGGCAAAGAATTCTTATTGAAAATGAATGTACCATCACCGATTGAAACAAATTGTTAATAACAAAATCCCAAATTTTATCAAGATATAAATATAGGCATGGTGTTTGATAAAAGAAAAAACACAGGCCAATTTCTGCTGAGTGTGGGAGGCTCTCAAACCAAGTTTTGTGGGGCCATAGTAAGTTTCAAATTTGAAAACAAAGTCCTGATGTTCAATAAGTGGGAAGACGCAGGTATTGTTTATTTAAGTGATGTTTATTGTAAATAATAGATTGATAAACTGGGAGGAGTTGTCACATATTGTAAAATGTCCACTTAATATGTTTTAATTGTGCAAAAATTAAAGACAGCCTTGCCAACACTGGAATACTCAAATTAAAAATAAAACGTTGATCTATGTATTATGATAACCAATTAATGATATGGAAAAAAAAATATATGTCTATTCCATTTCAAAATGAATACAAAACCAAATCTAGAATATTTTTAAGGGGAGAGTAACCCTGAGTCACCTTGAAGTTCCGAGTTTAAGACTATTTCTAAATTCAAGATACCCTTTTGCTCTTCAAAATACTTTACCCATTCAAACCGGCGGACATTCGGGTGGGTACGATAGTTATCGTCAATTTTAGTTCGCCGACTGATTCAATAGCTTGCCCGGTCAAAACAATAAAAAACAAAAGAACGTTCATGAGACAGCAGGTCACGCTGGCCTGCTTATTTTCTTTTCACATGAAACAAGGTGCAAGGCGCTGACCGCTCCAGTGTGGTAGAAAACGTTTTGAAAAACAACTTCGTTTTTTGGGGCTCGTAATACGTTGTTTCCGTTTTCAAATATTGCAGAAATGTTGTTAAAGTCTACTTGTCACTACCTCAGATGTATAGGGGGAGTTATAAGGTATAATGTGATGGATCTTTTGGGGTTGAAAAACAAGGAGAAAAGTGAAAAAATGCGGGGTTGTTTTTAAATAATGCGGATTGTTTGATGACAAATTCAAGGCCCCACAATCATTTTAAAGTTGACAATCAAAAGTGACATTATCTGTAAAAAAAGTCTGTGCACGTGCAGCTGGTATCTGTTTGGGAGAAAGCGAAGACCACGGGTAGTTCATAGATTGCCAGTTTGGACATGTAATTCCTCCTATACTTTAACATTTCATGCGAAAAACATCACTGATTGCAACCGTTTTTGTGGGGTGGTTGTGGGATCAAACAAAGAGCAAGGACGCTGTGTCTTTTGTGTTTGTGCAAATCATGTGCCTTCTGACCTCGTACAAGCGATTTTTAACGGTTTCAATTGTGTTCAAAAACTATTAAATAAACAAAAAAACAAAAAAATTCTTTGTTTTTATTGTTGTTTCACCCAGCTCTTTTTTAGCATTTTTTCCTTTTACAATTCCGTAACCTTCGGTTAATGTAACGTGATCCCCCCTAAAGTGCTGCAGTGGTGATCATTTTTTTAAAAATTCATGTTACTTTTGCTAAATCGCCGCAAAATGTTGTGCATTTATATATAGAACTGTAATTGTAGTGCCATACATATGCTACATTTAAGTGTTTCGTGATAATAGGAGGAGCCATAAAGCATTATCCTGAATGCGCTGTTTTACAACTTTTATATTTTGATGCGTAAAAATGAGGTGGATTTTACTGGTGATAGATTTGATCGTTGCACCCACACACCCATAGGTCTCTGTAGCGCATTGCAGTATCTATAGTAGAACACCATAAAGACCAAAGTTTGGTTTTCAGGAAGCACCCTACTACCTTTGAGTTGGGGTGTGTTTTTACGGAGAAAAACCCTGGGATTTACATGTCCCCCCAAATCCAAGATGCCTGCGCCATTAGGGTTATGCGACTGAGTACCTGTTGACCTTGAGCCTTTTATTTGTTCTTGTGTGTAAAAGAAAGAGTCTTCACCCAGGTACTAATGACCGTAGCCATGGGGATCTAAAATCGGATGCAAAATGTAGATGTCTGTTTTTTATGTCGGTACTGAAATCCCATCAATATCCAAGATGAACCTTTTGACGAATGTAAAAAAAAAAAGAAGAAAGTGGTGAGCATGGAAAATATCTTTGATGCATACCTGATCATGAAAAAGAATTGAAAAATATCTGGACTTCCAAAATGTTCATAAATAGACAATCACATAGTTGGGCAATTGCAATTTAAATTTTATTATAATCTTATCCATGCAAAACGAATTTATTAATGGAAATTGTCGATTCTGACATGTTGTGAAATATGTTGTTATTGCAGATAGCTATTGATCACTTCTTTAATAGTGGAAAGCCATGGTTTGGAGGTTTTTTTGTACAAATGGAAGCAAATGGTATCGGTCAATTGGCTGGGAGGGTCAAATAAAAAGTAGACTGGATAGGAAATGGTAGAAGCCAATAGCCGTTCAATTAGGGGCTGGGTAGGAAGGATTGATGGGGAGGAGGAAATCTACAAAAAATTGGAAACAATTGCTGAAAATAGCAATGACCTCATGTAATTAAATATGCTGTATCGTCAATATATAAGTAAAGATTCGGTACACACACAGAGAACAGAAATTCGCTCAATAAATAAAATTGCATATGTCGTAAATGGATGATTCAAAATGTGGACAATAACAAATCTATTTAATTCAAAAAAAAAACTAATAAACCAAGTTAATGGGTATATAAAAATAAAAGATCATAAAGGGCAAACAATACTACTTTATCTCATCACTTTAACACTTAAACGTAAAAATATGACTTCTTAGTTTCATGTGCAATGACTACTATTGTACTGTTTCGATAATAGTGAGGTTTTATTAGTAGTATTGCTATTTGATTTTGGGTTAGTTTGTGTGGGGGGGCGTTGCACTTGTTGTTTATAATTACCGTCTATTAGGTTTAGTCTAGTTACGTCACAGGGAAGGGGGGTGATATCGATGCACCCCACACAAGTGAAAGAAACAGCTAACGCAAATTGCACTAGATCAAAAAAGGCGTAGAAAACGATGAGCTAGTGGGTTAAAAACATCAAAAGTGTCCCACTATCCTTTTTGCCAAAGCTATGCAAATTAGTATCGCCTTACGCAAAATACATTTTGGTTATATCTCAGCAATACCTGCTGTTGATAATGAACAAATGAGGTGACTAAGACCAAAAACCACAAAAAAAACTTTTAACGTAGGGTTCAAAGATCAAGATGGAATCATTTTGAAAGTACCAGTGGCTTCCATGATCCAGTAATATGCAAAATAGGGTTGCCATATACGAAATATACAATTCGGTATGATTCAACCAATACTGTTGATGAATGAACAAATAAGGTAACTTGACCTATGTTTTGAGGGTAAAAGATCCAGATGGAACCATTTTGAAATTACCAGATGTCCACATGATGACATAATATGCAAATTAGGGGTCGCCATGACCCAAATCCATATTGGGCATATCGTGTCAATAGTCCACATACCTGCCCACATACGATGACAAGACCTATGTCGAGGGAGTATAATTTAAAAAGCACTCATAAATTATGTTGTATTTGGCATTAACATGGTTCACCGAAATACTAAGAATATTCAAATTAGGGCCTTCAATTTGATATTCTCGTTTTGTGGGTAATTATAAGAAACGTTGCTGGACAAGTAGACTTCTTTACATAATAGACTTCTTTACAATTCACTAAAGACACGATCAGTGACTTTTGCGTAAATCAGCAAATCGAAAAAACTCCATCAAAAATCAGATTTTAGCATGTACGTAACAATACAGGTATCCTAACATACCCTGCAAAGATAAGACAGAAGCAACCTAATAATGACATAATCTGCGATTTTAGTCATTACTACCGAACGGACACTTAGTACTACAACACGTATTGAATGGGAATCGTATCTTGAAACATGTCGTTTCTTTCCTTTTCTTCAATTCTATAGATGGAGAAGGTACTTATGAGAATTCTACCGACGTGTCCTTCCCTTCACTTTGAGCATTCCTGGCACATTTCAAATATTTTTTTTCAAATCACTGATAGTGTCTTTAAATTCAAGGTTGGAATGATTACGACTAATGGCGAGAACTAAGGTACCGTGTTGTTATCATGCCGAAAAGCAAACATGAAGAACAGAACTCTAGTCTCCAATGACTCTCTGCTAGCATGCAAGTGTGATATACATATTGTATCATGGGTAGTTTTAAACCCTCATATATTTAAAGGAACTACAGGAGAGAAAATTACTTGGCCAAAGACTTTTAATCCTCCCAAAACAAGATTTTCAACATTTAGACTTACAAATCTTTACTCATTAAATTCTTTTAAAAAGCATTAAGCATCGTAGAAGTTTTACACCCTCAGTCAGCTTCATAATGGAGTGACATCTCCTACAATCATATAAGTCCCCTAATCGCATGCTATCAGCCTGTGATCAGATACCTTATTGTGACAGCAAAAATCTCTGATCTTGAACGAGTTGGATATATCGTCTACTGGGGAGTTATAGCACACCGGAAGTATCGACTTCACAGAGGCATCGCCCCCCTCGTAGATTGTCTTCCGGTGGACCCACCTTCCCACCAGAATTTATTTTCCGTGACAAAGTATAGATTAAAGGCGTTACAACCTTCCTTACCCCAAGCGCCCTCAAGTCACCTACTCCCTCTTGGAAGAGGAAGGGAGTCACAAGCCCAGAAAATGGGTCTGTGGCAACTTTATCGAGGTCAAGATGTCGCCTCCTTCGTAATATTCACAGGTTTTCCAGGAGTCCATTGACCTCCTTGGCCTCTAGGAACACATTCGACGACATTGAGCTGGTGTCACCAGAAATTCATACCTGCTGACATATCCGGTTCCTCTGGGCATGTATAGCTTGTAAAGATACTTAGAGATAAGCGCAAGACCGTTACCGTGTAGTGCCAGAGGGACAATGGAACTCAGTCTCAGATATATATTGTTCCAAAGCAACAGCTCACCATGATTCTGCACCAGTTTGGCAACTCTGACAGTTTATGATTTTGTTTTGAGTTAAAAATAGCCCTTGCAAGGCCCTGGTCAAAGAATCAACATAGGCCTCAACAAAGACTTCAATATGACAGAAGACAACATCATATTCCACTTGGAAAATGGGGATGACTTGAATGAATCTCTACTATGTCCATGGCAGCAACATTGTCCACAGTGCTGCAGGGATCACGAGACAGGAAGTGCAAACGCAGTCGAAAGCCATAAGACAATAATTCTGCCGGGGGGGTAGATAAGTTGCAGGGTCAGCTCTAGCTTGAAAGTCAAAACACCAGAACTTCCCCCACCATTTCACTCCAGGCGCATTGGCCCAAAAGTTTCCTGATGGATATCATTCACACAATCATTTTTGAGAATGACACGATCTATACTAACATATGCAAGAAATGGTTTTTATGGTTTTAATTGGCAGCAAAGGCAGGATGCCCGTGCCTGGATTAGGAGCCTCATCTTGCAACTGGACCTCCCCACCCAGAAAATCATAACTCGAGCATCTAGGACCATTGAAAGCCTGCAAAACATTGCGACGAAGGAGAGCAACACTCCGAAACATGTCCCAATGTTTCCAGGGAGTGAAGAGGTCAATAGCTTCAGAAACAGTTAATCCAAAATTGCAATGCATACTTTTTCGTGTGATTACCTTTGTAAAGGGAGATATGGTCTTTCATTGGGTCCTACTGTAGGCGTTTTCAGCAGGTTCTCGAGCGATAGTTTGTTCATATCAACACACACCCAACACACACACACATACACACAAGAGCACACACACAAAAAAAAGCAAGGCACCAACGATAACAGCAAGATCTCATCTAGGAGATCCAATGTCCTACAAGATTGTATGTAACAAATGTTTCTGGTTGGCGGCTGGCATAGGAACATAGTGTTCTATTGTCTCCTTGATTTATGCTACCATATGGATAGCAAATGGACGGATGCGTCGAAGACCGAGAATCCTTTTCTTCACGTTTTCCGGACGTTTTCTTTTAGCTTTCTTTTTGGCCTTGATTCTAGAAGATGTCACTGTTAAGTGTTCATTATGTTAACACGTAAGTGACCAAGGGGTCACTCTCGTTGGTGCCCACAGGGGGGGGGTGTTCCATGGGGACCCCATAAGGAGGAAACCCACTTTCCCGAGGGAATTTTTGCATGAAAATTTATCCCCACATGTGAGGGTCATAGAACAACCCCAAATCAGCAACAAAAAATGAAATTTGTTATTTTGGCTGCCACTTAGGGGCAAAACATTGTTTCTAAACAGGCGAAAAGTGGGAAAAAAGACGGAAAATTCAAATAGCCTTGCGCTTACACAAACATTGAAAACTTATTTTTTGTTGATATTTATTCTAGAAGGACCCAAATTACATAATTTAACACAAAAATAGCAGTTTTAGGGAATCCGTATTTTTTACGGGTGTTGCCAAATGCACGTCATTTTCCATAGAGTTTGTACAGAACGGTTTGGCAACATCCTGATGAAATTGTTTTTTCAGCCAAGAAAGGGTTAATTTTTAATGTACTAATAATTGTTTATCTACATGTATGTGTGACTTAATCAGCAAAAAAAATGCTTTGGTTCTTGGTTTCTTATTTGTATTTAAAAATTATCTGAAATGAATCCGTTAGTGCCCAAGGGGGGGGGGGTTCAATGCGACCCCCACATTAACTCATTAACGGCTTGGCAATTTTAATTATTTTGGGATGAAAAGAAGCGCATTTGAAAAGTCAGACAATACAAAAATTTCGGCGCAAAAAATCCCACGCGTAAAGCGGCCAGCGCGAAAAACAAAATGTGGGGGTCCTAGGACACCCCCCCCCCCCCCTTGGTCACTAGTGTTTAAAATGCTTAATGCTTTTTAAAAGTATTTAATGAGTACAGATTGGTAAGATTTTAATTGTTTATAATCTTGGTTTGTGCTGATTTTAGAAACGTCTTTGGTCAAGTAAATTTTTTCTCCTGCAGTTCCTTTAAATTTACTGAGGGTGTAACTTTTGATACAATATGGATATCACACTTGCAGTTGGCAGAGAGTCATTGGTGACTGTAGAGTTCTTTTCGGCATGATAACAACACCGAGTATTCTTAGTCTCGCTTAGTCTTGTATCATTGGCATACTTGAATTTAAAAGAAAGAGAAATGTTACATATTCTGATCTGGGATTTGGTTTTAACTCCCGCAAAACGGGGTCCCATCACGCTTAGAGTCTTATGTATAATGTGAAAAGTTTTAAATTTACTTGGCCAACCAAAGTTTCTTACAATAACCCCCAAAACGAGACTATGGACATTGAAGGCCCTACTTTGCATAATCTTAGTATTTGCAGGTGAACTTGTGTGATGTTAGTGACACATGAACATAAATTATGAGTACCTTTTAAATTATCCTCGGCAATCAAAACATAGGTCTCGTCATCCTATTTTTGTTGTGGACAGGTATGTGGAATATTGCCAAGATATACCCAATATGGATTTTTAGCTATTGGCCGACACTTAATTTAACATAGTATGTCATATGGAAGATCTGTAATTTTCAAAATGGTTCCATCTTGATCTTTACCCTCGAAAACATAGGCCCAGTCATCTTATTTGTTCATTTATCAACAGTATTGGTTGAGATATATCGAAAATTCTATTTTTAGCTAATGGCGACCCTAATTTGCATATTACGTTCATCATGGGAAATAGGTAATTTTTTAAAATGGTTCCATCTTGTCTTGACCCTCGCACATAGGCCCAGGCACACTCATTTGTCATTTATCAGCAGTATTTGCTGAGATATAACACAAAATTGTTTTTCTGTAATGGCGTTACTAATTTGCATAAATTTGCATAAAAATGATTACGTGGGACCCCTTTTTTAACATAGCTAAATCGTTTTTCTACCACAGTTTTTCTGATTATAAGTGACATGATTAGAAGTTTATTTCAGGGGGGTGCACGAACACCCCTTATACCCACTAGACTAGTTTTAAAAGAAAAAAAAAAACATGTTCACTAACCCGATTACACATGGTTTGTAATGTACAGGTTTCTAGACTTGCACTCTAAATGGTCTTTTCTGGACTTGGTCCAGAATGGGTTATTGAAATTCTACAGTCAGTTTCAACCAAGGGACAACAAAAAGGCAACCACCGGTTGCTGGTCGGTTGCACCCCGTTCTTTCCGATTTCTATTGTTGTAAAAATAAACACGGTTAGTGCCATGACTCGCTAGTCAACCGGGGGTTTTGAGGTTTGATTGCTACCCCTAAAGGGGGGGGGGGGGGGGGGATGGCGATTTCTCATGCAGAATGCAGGGTTCTCATACTTTGTCAAAAGGTTCATGAGAAGCCGCTTCAATTTTCGCTATTAATAATGGAAATCTTTATTAAAATTCACCGTTACGTTCAGTAATCAGCGTGACACCAAGGCTGAACTTAAAGTGCAACGAGAGATTTTCAAGCCATCCGTTATTTCTGTCATATGTGTGGTGTAATATAGATTAATACACACTCAATGGAATTCTTACCTTTTCTTGGGCTACATAAACTGTCTTAAAGTGAAAACCACAAGGGGATTTTTATGTGCTGATATTTAATTTACAAAAAAACATTCCTATTTGCTCCAATAGAAATTAGAAATTTCACAATTTTTTTTCCAAAGAAATTAATTATCAGCTTAATCCTTTCGGCATGTGGATATTTCCATAGAAAGCGTCACATCAGTGCAAAAATTAGAATTTACGCATTTTTAGGGACACCTGCTATGCGAAATCTCTCGTTGCACCTTTAACTCCAATTTGATACAAATATGTTGTATCGTTTTCATGCCTAACTGTAAATTACATCACAATAATACACAACGAACAAGTTTCTTCATTATGACAACTAGACAATGGGGCGTAGACCAAAGAACAAGCTGCATAACAAATTCCGTAGTTCCCTAAAGGGATAAAGAACCAAACCCGGTGTAAAAATAGTGATAAATTATTAAACATTACATAACCTTCTGTTTGGCCCCGCCGGCCAAATAAAACTTGCACATTTTCTTAAAAATGAATAAAATGTCACATCAATTTCTCTTTCATAATATCAGTGACCAATGGATATGTATAGACTTCAACAAACCATTAACATATTACAATGGGCCCGGTATGTAGGGCCATTGTTATTTGTTATAGCCAGGTGTTTTATCACTCCACGATTCGCGTTGAGTAACAAAATACCCGTCCTCTTTCACAATAACTAACCATTTTAACATTATGATATAGGTCGTTGACCCTAAGTTTTCTTCTGAAAGCGCGGTAAATTGAAGCTAATTGAATTGAAATGAAGTTAAGCAATAAGTTACGGATTTTAATTCTGCAATTATTAGGTCAAAGCTTGCCCAGCAACATTCTGGCATGATGTTTGTTTGTCTTTCTTCCTTTTCGAATAAATGATGAAAAACATAGACAAATTTAATTGAACACGCACTATAGAAGCTCAAGATATTTATTTGGCGAATGAAGGATAAGTATGTGCGCTACGTCATTAAAAAAAAGACTTCGTCAAAAATAGGAGAGGTGGTAACACCTGAGTCTTTTCAACCGCGAGACAATATAACAATGGTCCTGCAGTCCCAGATGAAAGGGATCTGAAGTGTTTTTCTACACCGCATACCGAGCCGGTAATTGAATATCTTTAGCTCCATTGTTTGCTGAAGTCTAGTGTATCTATTGGTCACTGATATTGGGGAAAATAAATTAACTGACATTTTATTCATTTCCAAGAAAGGTGCCTGACAGTTGTATTGCGGCAAACCAGACGGTTATAAGATTTTAATTATTTATTATGAATTACACTTGGTTTTTTCCCCTAAGCCCCTCGATGGGGACCACAAAACAACAGCATAGAAGGACACGCCCCATAGCCTAAACGTAAAGTAGGCCAATGTAGTACACATCGTGATTTTCTTAGATGTCCCCTTGAGTTCTCTCTTCATTATAAGGGCACGTGTGGTCCACTGGATAGAACTACCGACTCATGATCTAAAGTTTGTTGGTTCGAGTCCCGCTGCAACCAACGTGTTGTGCATTTGGGCAAGTCACTTTATCTCGCTTGCCTCACTCTACTCAGGAGTGGAATGGGGAGCTGTCGGGGAATGTTACAATTTAAGTGCTGATAGAAGCTGATGATTTTCTAGTGACAGCGTAATAATAATTGTAAGCCCCATGATACTAGGGTGAATGGCATCCCCAAATGCCAGATATTATTATTATCATCATAATCTTGAATGGATGCATTCGTTGTCATTGTGAACTGCACGCCTCTAATTGTTAACTTCTTCGTTGATAGAAAATGATAATTGTGGCTGGACAAACAATCTTTATGTAACCTTTGTACGTTGACACAAGAAATTGGATCTAGAGTCAGTGGTTCATAATGTAATTGTAAAAGATAAAGTGTGTTTTGGGTGTGTGTGATTACAAGAATGTATGAAAGGTACACACGACGTAAAACTAAGACACTTAAATCGACATGATACTGGAATTGTTTCTTTGTTATCTGTCGTATAATGGATCTTAATGATCTATTTGAATCAAACGTGTTGGGACATGGAAGCTGGAAGTAATGATACATCGATACCATCAAATCGAGAAGTCGCTTTGTAAATATAGGCAGTGGTTCGAGAATTAAGCACTAATTACTTCCTTATTATTGAACGTCCAGGTACGAATTTTCCATATTAATATCAATTACATTTCAATAAGCGCCTTATTTTCCTCGTCAAACATTTTATCAACAAGGGCGTGAGGTTGACTTTTCCTTCACATCAACACAACTATTATACACACCGGAAGGATGTATTGATAACGTTGGGTTGAAGATGCGCATCCGATGTATTATTTACCATGCTTTCTTTCCGCTCCTTTTTTTACCGTAAGACAGATTAAAGGTTAAAATTACTTTACAGCAGAATACGTGCTGACTTACATCGTTCGCATACCTAATGGGGTGCCCCAAAATAAAACCTGTTCAATATTAAAGGCGGAAAATGCGCTTTGCAGAAGGATACCTGATAAATAATTTTCGCTCCAACCAGACATGGCGTATTTCAATCGGCGTTACAAGTTAAAGAACCGCTGACAGAAACAGACTAGACATGTTGTACCTATTTATAGGTGTTTTAAGACGATTTAACCTGGAAAGTTCATGTTTACTATTCTTGTGGTGAAACATATTTAGGTCAATCGCGGTGGAAATCGGCATCTTCATGCTCAGCCACTTATGTAAGTCATGTCTTTAATAGCTTGGTTGTTAAACATTATGTCCGCTTTTTTAGCGTTAAAGAAACATGATACTGCCAAACCACGAAGGTCTTGGATTACAGTATTTTAGTGGTTTATGCTGCTTGATATGAGTAATAGGTAGATAGTAGAAGATAGATAGTAAGAGATATAGATATATCAATAGCTAAATATAAAGTACAAAACAGCGCAATACCAAAAAGACGTCCCTCGTCATAGACCTTGAATAATTACGAAAATCAACTACTGTTCTCAATATTGGTATCAAATATGAAAGATCTCTAATTTTGTGAATATTTCCCGGTCTCCTGCTTCATGGTTAGAACACACGGGCTCTTATGTACAAGTTGTTCCATGTTTTAAGTTTCCACCACATCACAACAGGCCAAGGTTTTACCTCTGATCTTCGATTGAGATGAAATACACTACTCTCCTCCCAGTAGACCAAGCCCGGAAATTCACCTATGATGTGTGAAAGTAACTTGGCTTGCATGCTAAGGACAACAAGCACTTCATCAGGCCTTATTTTTTTCCATAGCAATATGACTGAGCAGTGTACATGCAATGATCTACACTACAACGTTGTTGGTGACTTGTCAAGTAGGAAGAAGCCTTATGATTGATGTGCCAAGATTTGGATCCCAGCACACCGTGCAAACATGGTTAGAGACATATTTCCAGACTACATGTTTCTCAACAGGATCATAAGATTGGGATTTGGTGTAGAATGCCACCACACATATCACACCTTTGGGAAGTTGAAGTCAAAGGAATAACACAACACCCCCCCCCCATTGATCATGCAGATCTGACCAGGGCCATCAGCAATAGGTCCTCTTCGTGATAATGTCAAGAATCGTTCCTCCGCCCTTCGATGTTGCCGGTCTTGGAACTCTGATGTGGAATGACTTCAGCACATTAAACATGAAAATTAGAACCCTTATGATCAACTAGAACTGAACACACGCGGTGGAATTCAACCCTGTAATTCATTTAAAAAGTAATGACTTTACTTATTACAAGAACACAGTTGAAAATAAAAGTGGAGCACTGAATAGTATGTTGGGCATGTGTAATTCTTATTATCGACTCACGAATGGCCTTGAAAAGCACTACTGCTACATAACGGCCTGCGTATTCAAGAAAGACCGGTGGAAGTTGCACAGGGATTACAAAATGAAGTGATCTTTCCACATATGGATCCAAGTTCAGACAATCTTGATTGTGCAATGTTTAGCGGTACATGGGAAGGCCAATTTTTCTTTGAGACCGCTGTTATAAATATATAATGTAAGATAATCGTAAAGTATACACTACTGTCGTAAAATAAAAAAATCGAAACGGGCAATGTATCTAACCTATATTCGCGGTAACTTATATATAAGCATTCCGATTTGTTTCTTTTAAAGAATGGCCGGTATTGTGGCATCATTTACATGGTCGGAATTATTGCTGCTGGTCAAATGAATTCAACTACTATCAGCGTTCCAATTTTAATGGTCGTGAGTATAGCTATACATCAACAAAGATTTTAAATTAGCAAAATCTCTGCTTTGGTATCGAGAATATAAGGTGGCAGGCATTAGAGGTTTGGCATCAGCTTTAATGTTATAGGCGTCTTGATCATCCAGATTCACCATATGCAAACGGGTTTATTCAGAAATCAATTGACCTAGAAACGACTTTAATGACGTAAACACTGCAAGTGGTTTATCGTCTTATAAGTTTAATTCTTGAACCACAAACGTGGGTGCACAAAATGTGGTTTTTTTCACGCATTGAACGCAATTTGCTGCGGTATTAGACTCCTGCTTCGAGGCTTATTTTCTCTGTATAAATGTTACGACAAGAGGGTACATCTCATGATTTGCAATAACATGTATTAATCCTTTTTAGATCTAGGAGGGGCAATTTCCATCCCCCTAAAAACAAAGCGGACCCCCTTTGCCCTTTTTAAGGGGGAAATTGACCATAATCTAACTAAAAATATCGCTACCCTCCATTTTTTCACGTGAATCTTCATGTTGGTAGTCAACTTTCCGGAGGATGTCTCTCGACGTATATTATACATACATACCTGTTTACGAACTTTGTGTTCTCATCAGTGCAGCACAGACCTGAATGCAATCCACAAATGAAGTGAATCAATGACCCGTTTAGCCATCGACCCATTCCCCATTCCCCATCAACGACCATCACGACGGCGCCGCACATTGTTTTATGATACCGAGTGTGTTCAAACTCAATGAGTGAGCCTTTGCAAATGCGAATAGTATTACGTCTTGATAAACCATCAGGCCCTACATAAACCATGTACAGTTGTAGGGAAGAAAGCAGAAGAGTGCTCAACTACAAACATACTGCAACCTATCTGGCCAACAGCATGAAAGGAGCCTAATACTCAATCTGCAGGGACAGTCCCGTTTCGACATTTGTGTTCCATCAGTGCAGCACAGAGCTGAATGCCAATCCCACAAATGAAGTGAAGAGTGAAGCAATGACCCGTTAAGCCAACTGCCCATCCCCATCACGCCGCACATTGTTATTGATGACCATTATACTCAGTAGTGTGTTCAATAACGCATATGTAGTTGATCCTTTCTAACTTGTCTTATAGTTAATACGTCTTGATAAAAACATCACTGCTACATAAACCTGTACAGTTTTAGAAAGCAGAAGAGTGCTCAACTAAACAGACTGCAACCTATATGGCAACACATGAAAGGAGCGTAATACTCAATCTGCAGACAGTATCCGTTTTATCATATATAATATATATATATATATATTATATATATTAGTATATAATATAAGATATTATGCCCTTAAAATCACTAAAAAACCCCTTTTAAACCCACTTTTCCCCCAAATTTGGGCAAATTCC